>PVJX010024497.1:0-14079 GCA_004027295.1 Dolichotis patagonum
ATTGAGGTGGTTTTTACAGCTTTCAATAGAATTTTTGATTTCCTGTATATCTCTTTGAATCTGCTTTATGCATTCTGTTTGTTTCTTATATTGTTCTTTCAGGGATTCTATCTGTTTGCTTTGTTCCTCTAATTTTTTAGCTGTGTTTTCACTAGATGCGTTCACTATTTCTTTCACTATTTTTATCAATTCTTCTTTTTCCTGGGCAAGTATTTCTGATTTGAATTTCTCCATAGCTTTCCCTATTTGCATATTTATTTCATTTGATATGATTTCAGACATTTCAGGAGTATGGCTTCTTTTTTCTTCTATGTACATGGCTTCTAAGCTTTCTTGGGGAGGGCTAGGGCTTTGAGCCTGCCTTTTGGTATTTCCTTTTGTCATTTTTCTGTATTTCCTTACTTTGAGCGGTGTTCCAAATCTTTGTTTGCATGTGTGGCGAATTACCTCTTGCACCCTCAGTTCCTGGATGGGCAGTGGCTCCCCCACAGGCTCTTGGCCTCCTCACAGGGTCCTAACTCACCTCTGTGGGCTCCTGGCTCTCTAATTTGTAAGGCGATTGGTGGATGTGGTCAGCCCGGAGCCTGTGGAATCTCAGGCATGGCAGGACACCGTGCTTTGTCCCAGACAGGTCTCCAGGTGGTTCCCTGTGAGTGAAAGGTGGGCCTACAGGTCCCAAAGAGTCAGGCCAAAATGCTGGTTTCTGCAAGGTTCCCGGTCTAAAACAGACCTGGCCAAGGTGCCAGTCTCCACAATATCTCCAATCAAAACAGCCCGGGCCACTCTGCAGATTTGAGAGGTTCGGGTCCCAAAGAGACAGGCCGCGATGCTGGTTTCTGGGAGACTTCCTTGGGTGAAGGTCCCGGCTTTGGTACCAAACAAACCTGGTCCAGATGCCGGTCTCCAGGCAGTTTTCTGTGGATGAAGGGTGGGCCAACCAGTGCCAAACAGTTGCGCCGAGATGCAGGTCTGCTCAGACTTTCAATCCAAACAGCCCGGGCCACTCTGCAGGTCCCAGAGTTTTGTAACCCAAACAGACAGGATGTGATGCTGGTCTCTGGGAGACTTACTGGGAGTGAAGGGTGGGGCTACGGGCCCAAACAGACCTGGCCCAGATGCCAATCTCCGGGCAATTCCCTGATTTTCAAGTTGGGAAAGGAAAGGTCGATCTCCCACAGTTTTTGGAGATTTCAGTCCACACTCAGCTGGCTCCAAGGCAGGGCAGCACGGAGGGGCCGCAGTTCATGGCAGCCACACCGCAAGCCACTAAGCATTCTTTTAGCCCAGGGCATTACATTTGTGTTTGAGGTATTTCAAAGGTAAATCACAAGAATGACACAGCAGTTTGTTTGCAAAAATAACGTGGCATATAGTTAGCAAGCAATACTTCCTCTGGGAAACAGCACATGTGCGTTACTACTGAGGGCTAATTCACCTTAGTACGTTTCACTTTTGTTTGAGGTATTTCAAAGGTAAATCACAAGAATGACACATCAGTATGATCCCAACATCACATGGCATAAAGTGAGTAAGCAATCCTACTTCTGGGAATCAGAAAGTGTACCTTATACTGAGGGCTAATTCAGCTTAGTGTTTTCACTTGTGTTTGAAGTATTTGAAAGTAAATCACAAGAATGACACACCTAGATTTTTCCCAACATCACATGGCACATAGTGAGTAGGCAATCCAACTTCTGGCAATAAGCAAGTGGGTGTTACTACTGAGGGCTAATTCAGCTTAGTGCGTTTCACTTGTGTTTGAGGTATTTCAAAGGTAAATCACAAGAATGATACACCAGTATTTTTCCCAACATCACATGGCATATAGTGAGTAAGCAATCTTACTTCTGGGAATCAGCAAATGTGCCTTACTACTGAGGGCTAATTCAGCTTAGTGCATTTCACTTGTGTATGAGGTATTTCAAAGGTAAATCACAAGAATGATACACCAGTATTTTTCCCAACATCACATGGCATATAGTGAGTAAGCAATCTTACTTCTGGGAATCAGCAAATGTGCCTTACTACTGAGGGCTAATTCAGCTTAGTGCATTTCACTTGTGTATGAGGTATTTCAAAGGTAAATCACAAGAATGACACACCAGGATTTTTGCCAACAACAAATGTTACATAGTGAGTAAGTAATTCTTCTTTTGGGAATCAGCAAGTGTGTGTTACTAATGAGAGCTAATTCAGCTTAGTGTGTTTCACTTCTGTTTGAGGTATTTCAAACATAATAACAAGAATAACATAGCAGTTGTTTTGCCGATGTCACGAGGCATATAGTGAGAATTCAGTCCTGCTTCAGAAAGCAGGAAGGGTGCATTACTACTGAGGGATAATTCAGTTGAGAGCATGTCCCTTGTGTTTAAGGTATTTCTAAGGTAAATGACAAGAATGACACACCAGTATTTTTCCCAACATCATGAGGCATATAGTGAGGAAGCAATCCTACTCCTCGGAATCAGCAAATGTGCGTGACTACTGAGGTCTAATTCAACTTAGGGCTTTTCACTTGTGTTTGAGGTATTTCAAAGGTAAATCACAAGAATGACACACCCATAGTTTTGCCAACATCATGTGGCATACAGTGAATAAGCAATCCTTCTCCTGGGAATTAGCAAGTGTGCGTCACTACTGAGGGTTCATTCAGCTTAGTGCTTTCACTTGTGTTTGAAGTATTTCAAAGTAAATCACTAGAATGACATTCCTAGATTTTTCCCAACATCATGTGGCACATAGTGAGTAGGCAATGCTTCTTCTGGCAATAAGCAAGTGGGTGTTACTACTGAGGGCTAATTCAGCTTAGTGCATTTCACTTGTGTTTGAGGTATTTCAAAGGCAAATCACAAGATTGATACACCAGAATATTTCCCATCATCACCTGGCATATAGCGAGTAAGCAATCCTACTTCTGGGAATCAGCAAGTGTGCGTTACTACTGAGGGCCAATTCAGCTTAGTGTGTTTCACTTGTGTATGAGGTATTTCAAAGGTAAATCACAAGAATGAAACACCAGGATTTTTGCCAACAACTAATGGTATATAGTGAGTAAGCAATTCTTCTTTTGGGAATCAGCAAGTGTGTGTTACTAATGAGAGCTAATTCAGCCTAGTGCGTTTTACTTGTGTTTGAGGTATTTCAAAGCTAAATCACAAGAATACAACAGCAGTTTTTTTGCCAACATAATGTGGCCTATAGTGAGTAAGGAATCCTGCTTCAGGAAATCTGCAAGTGTGCATTACTACTGACGGATAATTCAGTTGAGTGCGTTTCACTTGTGTATGAGGTATTTCTAAGGTAAATCACAAGAATGACACACCAGTATTTTTCCCAACATCACGTGGCACATAGTGAGTAGGCAATCCTTCTTGTGGGAATCAGCAAGTGGGTGTTACTACTGAGGGCTAATTCAGCTTAGTGTGTTTCACTTGCGTTTGAGGTAGTTCAAAGTTAATACACACGAATGACACACCAGCATTTTTCCCAACATCACGTGGCATATAGTGAATCAGCAATCCTACTTCTGGGAATCAGCAAGTATGCGTAACTACTGAGGGTTCATTCAGCTTAGTGCGTTTCACTTGTTTTTGAGGTATTTCTAAGCTAAATCACAAGAATGACACACTAGTATTTTTGCCAACATCAAATTGTATGTAGTGAGTAAGCAATTCTTCTTTTGGGAATCAGCATGTGTGCATTACTAATGAGGGCTAATTCAGCTTAGTGCATTTCACTTGTGTTTGAGGTATTTCAAAGCTAAATCACAAGAATAACACAGCAGTTTTCTTGCCCACATCAAGAGGCATATAGTGAGTAAGCAATCCTTCTTTGGGAAAACAGCAATTGTTCAATGCTACTGAGGGATAATTCAGTTGAGTATGTTTCACTTGTGTTTGAGGTATTTCCATGTTAAATCACCAGAATGACACACCAGTATTTTTCCCAACATCACGTGGCATGTAGTGAGTAAACAATCCTACTCCTTGATATCAGCAAGTGTGCGTTACTACTGAGCTCTAATTCAACTTAGGGCTTTTTACTTCTCTTTGAGGTATTTCAAAGGTAAATCACAAGAATGATACACCAGGATTATTCCCATCATCAGGTGGCATATAGTGAGTAAGCAATCCTACTTTGGGAATTCAGCAAGTGTGCATTTCTATTGAGGGCTAATTCAGCTTAGTGCATTTCATATGTGTTTTGGGTATTTCTAAGGTAAATCACAAGAATGACACACTTTTATTTTTCCCAACATCTCTGGGCATATAATGAGTAAGCAATCCTACTTCTGGGAATCAGTAAGTGTGCGTTACTGCTGAGGGCTAATCCAGCTTAGTGCATTTCACTTGTGTTTGAGGTATTTCTAAGGTAAGTTGCAAGAATGACACACCAGTATTTTTCCCAATATCATGTGGCATATAGTGAGTAAGCAATCCTGATTCTTGGAAACAGCACATGTGCATTACTACTGAGGTTTAGTTAACCTTAGTGCGTTACACTGTGTTGGAGGTATTTCAAAGTAAATCACAAGAATGACTCACCAGGATTTTTCCCAGCATCAAATGGCATACAGTGAATAAGCAATACTTCTGGGAATCAGCAGGTGTGCATTACTACTGATGGCTAATTCAGCTTAGGCATTTCACTTGTGTTTGAGGTATTTGAAAGCTAAATCACAAGAATAACACAGCATTTTTCTTGCCAACATCACGAGGCATATAGTGAGTAAACAATCCTAATTTTCAGAATTAGCAAGTGTGTGTTACTACTAAGTGCTAACTCACCTTAGTGCGTTTCATTTCTGTTTGAGGTATTTCCAAGTTAAATCACCAGAATGACACACTAGTATTTTTCCAAACATCATGTGGCATATAGTGAGTAAGAAATCCTGCTTCAGGAAAACAACAAGTGTTCATTACTACTGAGGGATAATTCAGTTGAGTGCGTTTCACTTGTGTTTGAGATATTTCTAAGGTAAATCACAAGAATGACACACCAGTATTTTTCCCAACATCACGTGGCATATAGTGAGTAAGCAATCCTATTCCTCAAAATCAGCAAGTGTGTGTTACTACTGAGGTCTTATTCAACTTAGGGCTTTTCACTTATGTTTGAGGTATTTTAAAGTAAATCACAACAATGACACAACCAGGATTTTTCCCAACATCATGTGGCACATAATGACTAGGCAATCCTTCTTGTGGAAATCAAGAAGTGGGTGTTACTACTGAGGGCTAATTCCGCGTAGTGTGTTTAACTTGTGTTTGAGGTATTTCAATGGTAAATCACAGGAATGATATACCAGTATTTCTCCCAACATCACGTGGCATATAGTGAGTAAGCAATCCTATTCCTTAAAATCAGCAAGTGTGTGTTACTACTGAGGTCTTATTCAACTTAGGGCTTTGCACTTATGTTTGAGGTATTTTAAAGTAAATTACAACAATGACACACAAGGATTTTTCCCAACATCATGTGGCACATAATGAGTAGGCAATCCTTCTTGTGGAAATCAAGAAGTGGGTGTTACTACTGAGGGCTAATTCCGCGTAGTGTGTTTCACTTGTGTTTGAGGTATTTCAAAGGTAAATCACAGGAATGATATACCAGTATTTCTCCCAACATCACGTGGCATACATTGAGTCAGCAATCCTTCTTCTGGGAATCAGCAAGTGTGCATAACTACTGAGGGTTCATTCAGCTTAGTGCGTTTCACCTGTGTTTGAAGTATTTCTAAGCTAAATCACAAGAATGACACACCAGTATTTTTGCCAATATCAAATCATATATAGTGAGTAAGCAATTCTTCTTTTGGGAATCAGCATGTGTGCATTACCAATGAGGGCTAATTCAGCTTAGTGCGTTTCACTTGTGTTTGAGGTACTTCAAAGCTAAATCAGAAGAATAACACAGCAGTTTTTTGTCAACATGACGAGGCATATAGTAAGTAAGCAATCCTTCTTTGGGAAATCAGCAAGTGTACATTACTACTGAGAGCTGATTCAGCTTAGTGTGTTTCATTTGTGTTGAGGTATTTCTTTTTTTTTTTATTTAAAGAGAAGAAGAAAGGAAAAAATAATTAAGCAAAACAGCAAGAGGGTAGTAACAATACAGAATTCCAAAAGTGAAAGAAAAGAATAGAACAACAGCCACAACAACAACAAAAAAACCCAAAACAAAAACAAAAATACTAAGAAATCACTAGTTGATAAATTACATATTGTCATCACTGGAAATATTTGTTCAAGTTACAAAGCTAAAACATACAAAGTACACATTCAAACAATGAGACAGTTAACAATTCTGCTCAACATTCTAACAAAAACAGTAATATGGTCATCTATCTTGCAAACTTAAACAAACTTGCAGTTATAGCCTTTAGAGCACTTTCTTTTCCTCTTTCCTTATTACATTAGCAATTACACATTTTGAGTTTTATTGCTCCTACAGTTCTTACTACTTTTTACACTAGAGACACAATATATATTTGTAAATATGATTTTTTTATTTGAAAGACAATAAAACAAAAGGGGACAGTATGGAGCTGATGAGAACAGGACAACATAGGCAACACAGTACTTTACATTAAGTCAACTGGACATCAACAGTAGCTAACACCATATCACTTACTCTGCTATAATTCAGCATAGTTTCAAATACAATAATATCAAACATAACACAATAGTATAGAGCCATGCATAGAGCGAAAGAATTACAGGGATTTCTGAACTAAGTACCAGAAAATGTTCAATTGGTATTGTAATATCTCATTTTTTATTTGAAAGAGAATAAAACAAAATGGGGCACTACAGAGCAGATAAGAACAGGACAACATGGGCAACACAGTATTTTACATTAAGTCAACTGGACATCAACAGTAGCTAACACCATATCTCTTACTCTGCTATAGTTCAGCATACTTTCAAATACAATACCATCAAACATAACACAATAGTATAAAGCCAAGCATAGAGTGAAAGAATTTTATGGCTTTCTGAACAGAATAACAGAAAATGTTCAATGGGTTCCATAATATCTCATTTTTGATAGAAAAAAAATTTGTTTGAGCGATCACGCATATTCAAATTCCAATAAGACACAATGTGATAGAACCAATGGTAGTAGAACAAAAAAAAAGGATGTTAGGACTTATAAGAAGGATGATATTAAATCAGCAATAGCTGTCACAATGTTTTGTTTTCTTCAAAAGAGCTATTCATATCATCAAGTATGATACAGTCAAATAAAACAGGATAAAACCATTCCAACTGATGATTGAAAACTTTGAAAGACTTCGAAGCTGTGAGATGGGGACTCATGCTTACCATAAAGTCTTGTATACTCTTATCAAATCTCATATTAGGGAGATTATATGGTATTTACCCTTGTGAGTTTGGTTTATTTCACTTAAGAGAATGGTCTCAAGTCGTGTCCACGTATTTATAAATACTTCAATGTGATCATTCTTTATAGCAGAGCAGTAATCCATTGTATAAAAATGCCACAACTTTTTTATCCATTCCTCAGTTGATGGGCACTTAGGTTGTTTCCAAGATCTTGCTATTACAAATTGTGCTGCTATAAACATGGGTGCACATATATCACTGTGGTATGATGTTTTCAGTTCTTCTGGAAATATGCCTAGAAGCAGAATAGCTGGGTCAAATGGGACTTCCATACCCAGATTCCTGAGGAATCTCCAGACTGACCACTGTGGAAGTGGTTGCACCAGTCTACACTGCCACCAACAGTGTAGAAGAGATCATTTTTCCCCACAACCTCTCCAACACTTACTGTTGGTAGTGTTTTCTAACTTGGCCATTCTTTCTGGAGTGAGATGGAATCTCAGTGTTGTTTTAGTTTGCATTTCTCTCATGACTAATGATGATGAACATTTTTCATGTATTTATTTGCCATTCGTATTCTTTCATCTGAGAACAGTATATTCATTTCAGATGCCCATTTTTGGAATGGGTCTTTGAATTTCGAGGGTCTGATTTTTTTTAATTCTTTATACGTTCTAGACAGAAGTCCTTTGTCTGAGGTGCTGTCCTTGAATATTTTTTCCCAATTTGTGGGTTTTCTTTTCACTCTGCTGGAAATCTCTTTTGACATGCAGAAACTCTTTAATAAGATGTGGTCCCAGGTATTGATTCTGGGAAGTACTTCCCGTGTACTTTGGTTCTTGTTCATGAATTCTCTTCCTACCCCAATATCTTTGAGGTTTTTACCTACTTTGTCTTCCAGCAGTTTTAGTGCTTCTGTTTTAATATTTAGATCTTTAATCCATTTAGATTTTAGTTTAGTGTATGGTGATAGACATGGGTCTAGTTTTAGTCTTCTGCATATGGACAGCCAATTTTTCCAGCACTATTTGTTAAAGAGATGGTCATTCTTCCAGCGAGCATGTTTGGCCCCTTTATCAAACATGAGGTGGTTGAGTGAGTTTGCAGTTGTGGTTGTATCTTCCAATCTATTCCACTGATCCTCGGGTCTGTTTCTATTCCAGTACCATACTGACTTTATCACTGTAGTTTTGTAGTATAATTTTAAGTCAGGGATTGTGATGCCTCCTGCCTTGCCTTTGATGCTTAGAATTGCCTTTGCTATTCTAAGTCTCTTCTGGTTCCAGATGAATTTTAGGAGGGATTTCTCTAGATCTATGAGGTATGTTAGTGGTATTTTGATTGGGATGGCATTTAATCTGTATAGTAATTTTGGGAGAATGACCATTTTTACAATGTTTGTTCTTCCTGTCCATGACCAGGGGATATCTTTACATTTTCTGAGGTCCTCTTCGTTTTACTTTTTCAGGGTTTTATAAATTTCCCTGTATAGCTCTTTTACATCTTTCGTGAGATTAATTCCTAAGTATTTCATTTTTTTGGATGCTAGTGTAAAGGGTGTAGTTTCTCTTATTGCTCTTTCAGTACTTTTGTTGTTAGTGTATAGAAATGCTATTGATTTATGTGTATTGACTTTGTATTCGTCTACCTTGCTGAATTTGTTAATCATATGTAGGAGTCTTTCAATAGAGTTTTGGGGGTCTTCTATGTAAAGTATCATGTCATCTGCAAATAATGATAATTTAACTTCCTCTTTTCCTATCTTTACCCCTTTTATTTCTCTTTCTGTCTTATTGCTCTGGCTAGTATTTCCAGTACTATGTTGAATAGCAGTGGTGATAATGGACATCCTTGTCTTGTGCTTGAATTTAAGGTAAATGCTTTCAGATTTTGACCATTCAATATGATGCTTGCTGTTGGTTTGTTATAGATGGCCTTTACCATACTGAGATAAAGACCCTCTATTCCAATTCTCTGTAAGGTTCTTAACATGAATGAGTGTTGGACTTTCTCAAAAGCTTTTTCTGCATCCATAGAGATGATCATGTGGTTCTTCCTTTTGTATTGATATGGTGGATTACATTTATTGTTTTGCATATGTTGAACCATCCCTGCATTCCTGGGATGAACCCCACTTTGTCATGGAGTATAATCTTCTTGATGATTTGCTGCATCCTGTTTGCCAATATTTTATTGAGAATTTTTGCATCTGTGCTCATCAGGGAGATTGGCCTATAGTTCTCTTTTTTTTGTTGAGTCTTTCTCTGGTTTTGGCACTAGAGTGAGATTTGCTTCCAGGAATGATCTAGGCAGAATTGCTTCCCTTTCAATTTCATTGAAGAGTTTCAGGAGTGTTGGAGTTAAGTCTTCTTTGTATTTCTTGTAGAATTCTGCAGTGAATCCATCTGGGCCTGGACTCTTTTTTGTAGGCAAGGACTTAATTACGTTTTCAATTTCAGTAATAGAAATTGGGTTATTCAGCAGTTTTACACATTCCTGACCTGGCTTTGGTAGTTCATACGTATCTAGGAATTTGTCTATTTCTTCAGTGTTATCGAACCTATGAGAGTAGAGGTTTTCAAAGTAGGTGTTGATGATCTTCTGTATTTCCACTGAGTCTGTAGTAATTTCACCCTTTTCATTTCTTATTGCATGAATTTGAGTTTTTTCTTTCCTTTTTTTAATAAGGTTGGCCAGGGGCTTATCAATTTTTTTTATTCTTTCAGAGAACCAGCTCTTTGATTCATTGATCCTTTGTACTGCTTTCTTAGTCTCTATTGCATTAATTTCTGCTCTAATCTTTATAATTTCCTCCCTTCTTTTGGCTTTGGGCTTGGCTTGCTCTTCTTTTTCTAGATGTTTGAGTTGTAGCATCAGGTTGTTTATTTGTGTTCATTCTGTCTTCTTGACGTGGGAACTCAAGGCAATAAATTTTCCTCTGAGGACTGCTTTCATTGCATCCCACAAAATCCGGTAAGTTGTGTCTGTATTTTCATTTACTTGTAAATATTGTTTAATTTCTTCTTTAAGTTCCTCTGTGACCCACTGATTGCTCAGGAGTGTACTATTCATTTTCCATGTGTTTGTAGGTTTTTTGCAATTTCTTTTATCATTAATTTCTAGTTTCACAGCACTATGATCCGATAACATGCATGGGATAATTTCAATTATTTTGCATTTACTTAAATATGTTCTGTGGGCTAGTCTATAGTCTATTTTAGAGAATGTGCCATGTACTGCTGAGAAGAAGGTATATTCTGATGTTGTTGAATGGAACACTCTGTGTACATCTATCAAGTCCATTTGTTCACAGGTGTGATTCAGTTCTATTATGTCTTTGCTGATTTTCTGTCTAGATGATCTGTCCCTTTGGGTCAATGGTGTGTTAAAGTCTCCTGTTATAATTGTATAATTGCTTATTTGATCTTTCATTTCTGATAGTATTTGCTTTATATAGCTGGGTGCTCTGGAATTTGGTACATATATATTTAAGATCGTTATCTCTTCCTCTTGAAGTTTTCCCCTAACTAGAATGTAGTGACGTCCTTTATCTCTTTGGATCATTCTTGGTTTAAAATTCACATTGTCTGCAAACAGGATTGCCACTCCTGCTTTTTTTGGTTTCGTGTTGCATGAGGTATTGTATTCCATCCCTTGACTTTTAGTCTATGAGCGTCATTTTGGTTTATATGGGTTTCTTGTAGAGAGCATATGGTTGTATGTTGTATCTTGATCCATTCTGCCAATCTGTTTCTTTTGATTGGTCAGTTGAGGCCACTTACATTAGTGGTTGTAACTGTTATATATTTATTTTTGACATGTTATCTTTCTGGGGTTGTGTCTTTAGCTTTCCATTCTGTTTAGTTCTCTGCCTTGCTTGGTGGTTTTATTCTGTGTGTATCTAGAATGTCTTTCAGTATTCTTTGTAGGGTTGGTTTGGTGTTCATGAAGTTCTTCAGCTGTTCCTTGTCATGGAAGTATCTTATTTCTCCATGTATTTTGAAGGACAGTTTTGCAGGGTATGTCAGTCTGGGTTGGAAGTGGTTTTCCTTTAGTATCTGAAATACTTCACTTCATGTTCTTCTTGATTTCATTGTGTTGAGAAGTCTGCCTTGATTCTGATAGGTTTTCCTTTATAGGTGATCTCTCTTTTCTCTCTAACGGTTTTTAGTATTCTATTCTTATGGTGAATTTCTGGGATGGTGATTATTATGTGTCTGGGTGTAGTTTTATTTTGGTTATGGCTGTTTGGATTTCTATATGATTCACTTATCCAGATGTCTGTTTCTCTTCTCATGTTTGGGAAGTTTTCAGCTATTACTTCTGTAAATATCCTCTTGATATCATTTGGGCTGTCGCCTTATTTTTCATTTATCCCTATTAACCTTATGTTATTTTTCTTTACATCATCTTGCATTGTTGTAAAGGTGTTGAATTGTTATTTCCTGATTCTTTGTTATTTTTAAAAGATCTTGTCTTTCCTGCTCACTGGCTGCAATCTTATCCTCGAGGTCTGAAATTCTACGTTCACATTCATTGAGGCGGTTTTTACAGCTTTCAATATAATTTTTGTTTTCCTGTATATCTCTTAGAATCTGCTTTATTCATTCTGTTTGTTTCTTATGTTGTTCTTTCAGGGATTCTATCTGTTTGCTTTGTTCCTCTAGTTTTTTAGCTGTGTTTTCACTAGATGTGTTCACTATTTCTTTCACTATTTTTATCAATTCTTCTTTTACCTGGGCAAGTATTTCTGATTTTAATTTTCCATAGCTTTCCCTATTTGCATATTTATTTCATTTGATATCATTTCAGACATTTCAGGTGTATGTCTTCTTTTTTCTTGCATGTACAAGGCTTCTAAGCTTTCTTCAGGAGGCCTATGGCTTTGAGACTGCCTTTTGGTCTTTCCTTTTGTCATTTTTCTATATTTCCTTACTTTGAGCCGTGTTCCGAATCTTTCTCTGCATGTGTGGTGAATTACCTCTTACACCCTCAGTTCCTTGAGGGGCAGTGGCTCCCTGACAGGCTCTTGGCCTCCTCTCAGTGTCCTAACTTCCCTCTGTGGGCTCCAGGCTCTCTAATTTGTAAGACAAATGCTGGGTGTGGTCAGCACAGAGCCTGTGGAATCTCAGGTAGGCCAGGTCACCGAGCTTTGTCTCCGGCAGGTCACCAGGCGGTTTCCTGCGATTGAAGGGTGGGCCTACAGGTCCCAAAGAGTCAGGCCAAAATGCTGGTTTCTGCAAGGTTCCCGGTCCGAAACAGACCTGGCCAAGATGCCAGTCTCGACAATATACCCAATCCAAACAGCCCGGGCCAATCTGCGGGTCTGAGAGGTTTAGGTCCCAAAGAGACAGGACCCGATGCTGGTCTCTGGGAGATTTCCTGGGGTTGAAGTGCGGGCCTACGGGCCCAAACAGACCTGGCCCAGGTGTCAGTCTCCGGGCAGTTCCCTGATTCCCAAGTTGGGAAAGGAAAGGTCCATCTCCCACAGTTTTTGGAGATTTCAGTCCACACTCAGCTGGCTCCAAGGCAGGGCAGCACGGAGGGGCCGCATTTCATGGCAGCCAAAAGGCAAGCCACTAAGTGTTCTTTTAGCCCATGGCATTACACTTGTGTTTGAGGTATTTCAAAGGTGAATCACAAGAATGACACAGCAGTTTTTTTGCAAAAATTACGTGGCATATAGTTAGTAAGCAATCCTTCTTCTGGGAATCAGCACATGTGCATTACTACTGAGGGCTAATTCAACTTAGTACGTTTCACTTTTGTTTGAGGTATTTCAAAGGTAAATCACAAGAATGACACACCAGTATTTTTCCAACATCACATGGCATATAGTGAGTAAGCAATCCAGTTCTGGGAATCAGCAAGTGTGCCTTACTACTGAGGGATAATTCAGCTTATTGCTTTCACTTGTGTTTGAGGTATTTCATTTTTTTTTGAAAGAGAATAAAACAAAAGGGGGCAGTACAGAGCAGATCAGAACAGGGCAACATAGGCGACACAGTACTTTACATTAAGTCAACTGGACATCAACAGTATCTAACACCATATCTCTTACTCTGCTATAGTTGAGCATAGTTTCAAATACAATAATATCAAATGTAACACAATAGTATAAAGCCATGCATAGAGTGAAAGAATTACAGGGCTTTCTGAATCAAATAACAGAAAATGATCAATGGGTACTCTAATATCTCATTTTTGATAAAAAAGAAAAAAAATTTGTTTGAACTATCACACATATTCAAATTCGAATAAGACACAATGTGGTAGATAGAACCAATGGTAGTAGAACAAAAAAAGCATGGTAGGACTTCTAAGAAGGATAATATTAAATCAGCAATAGCTGTCATAATGTTTTCTTCAAAACAGCTGTTCATATCATCATGTATGATATAGTCAAGCAAAACAGGACAAAACCATTCAAACTGATGATTTAAAACTTTGAAACACTTTGAAGTTAAGAGATGGGGACTCATGCTTACCCTAAAGTCTTATATACTCTTATCAAATCTCATATTAAGGAGACTATATGGTATTGACCATTGTGAGTTTGTTTTATTTCACTTAAGAGAATTGTCTCAAGTCGTGTCCATTTATTTATAAATATCTCGATGTGATCATTCTTTATAGCTGTGTAGTACTCCATTGTATAAAATGGCACGTTTTTTATCCATTCCTCAGTTGATGGGCACTTAGGTTGTTTCCAAGGTCTGGCTATTACAAA
>PVJX010024497.1:14179-16679 GCA_004027295.1 Dolichotis patagonum
CCAAGATGGCGCCTACATCCTGCTTCCGGGTTCTTGCTCAGGTTGCAACCAGCACCAAATATGGCTACACACAATCTGCCCCGCGCTAATGGCCAATAGCTCGCCTCCACGTAGAACCCTTCGATTGGCTATAGACAGCTTATAAGCTTAGTGTAAGGAAGTGCTCGTTGCACAACATGCAGGGAGCCATCAAGGACAGACATGTGATGAGGTTGCTGCCCGGTCAATAAAGGAGCTTGCAGAAGTCCAGTGTTCGTGTGCTCTCTTCCGCGGGACGGAGTCGGCGCTGGACACAAATTGTGCTGCTATAAACATGGGTGCACATATATCACTGTGGTATGATGTTTTCAGTTCTTCTGGGAATATACATAGAATCAGAATAGCTGGGTCAAATAGGACTTCCATACCCAGCTTTTGAGGAATCTCCAGACTGACCTCCACAGTGGTTGCACCGGTCTACACTCCCACCAACAGTGCAAAAGAGTTCCTTTTTCCCCACATCCTCTCCAACACTTGTTGTTGGTAGTCTTTTCTATCTTGGCCATTCTTTCTGCACTGAGATGGAATCTCAGTGTGGTTTTAATTTGCATTTCTCTCATGACTAATGATGATAAACATTTTTTCATGTATTTATTTTCCATTCATATTTCTTCATCTGAGAACTGTGTATTCATTTCAGATGCCCATTTTTGGATTGGGTCTTTGAATTTCGAGGGTCTGATTTTATTTACTTCTTTATAAGTTCAAGACAAAGGTCCTTTGTCTGAGGCACTGTCTATGAAGATTTTTTCCCAATTTGTGGGTTTTCTTTTCACTCTGCTGGAAATCTCTTTTGACATGCAGAAAATCTTTAATAAGATGTGGTCCCAGGTATTAAAGCCATAGAATGCTGGGATGACAAAAGGCAAACAGAAACTCTCAGTGTGTTCTTTACATGATCATCATATACAGCACCACTTTGTGAAAAACAACAAAGACAGCAGATCTGCCAGGTCTGAACCCCACACCAGCAGTGCCATGCTCAGCAGCTCTTACCACCCAGTGCTAGGTGTGAGGGATCCTGTATTGTCTTGGCTCAGGCTCTTATGCAGCCCCAAGTCACACGTGCAAGTCACTCTAGGTGCTGGCAGAAGAAAACTTTGTCATCACTATGTTGAGGGTGGAGGTCTCCATCCTACAGGCAACATGGAGGTGCTGTGGACCCCTCTCTGTCTAATGGCAGCTCCCCTGGGTGAGAGTTCCAGGGTGTCTAGTTGTTTGTGTTGTGTAGGATATGGGAAGGAAAAGGGTCATCATGCCTCCTCTTGTCCTCACATGTGCTGTCTGACCTGACACTTCAAGAATCAGGACACAGCATGTTAAAGCCTGAGGAAACACAGGCCTTCACCTGCACTGTCACCACCATCTCTGTCCCTGGTCGTTGCACCAACCATAATGCAGTCTGCCGGGGCCACTTCTTCATGACCGCTGAGCCAGCCAGCAACAAGTTCTCCCTGCAGCTGAAGTGTGTGACCTCAGAGTACAGGGCCCTGTGTTATGTTCATGACACAGTGAGGTGAGAACAGTGAGAGCACAGGCATAAACCTCCCTGCAGTTTCATGTGCGACCACCAGGGGGAACCCATGTCCACTGAGCTCCGAGCTCAACACCTGTGACAAATACAAGCATGTACATCCCTAGGTAGATCCCACTACCCATCAGAGACAAGGCTGACACTCACTACTATTCAAGCCATTCCTGGCTATGTCACCCACAATGTCTCAAGTCTACAACTTAGCTATTTGAAGGAAACACTCCACACCCTTTTTTCCGTTGATTCTTAAGGAGCCCATTTTCTCTTGGCCGAATAATGCATTTTCTTGCACCCTGGGCCTGCTTTACTCTGAACTCCTCCACAGAACCCTTCATGCTGCATCTTCACTTGGAAATGCAATCACTGCTGCACACAGTAGCCATGCGCATAACTTTACCAGTTTCCAGGAGTTTCTCAACTGGCCCAAGTTGCTTCTTCTTCTCATCCCCCTCCTTCAGGCACAACCCTACACTCTGCACAATAAGAACATTTTTAAAATTTATTGCCAGCCAATTGCATGCACAGGAAACCCCTGATGTTTTTTTGAATATTTACTATTGTTTATATTTTTTAAACATACATTAATGTTCACATTGCATTAAATATGGTGTATTCTCTTCCCATCCCCTCTGAAAATAATATTTTTTGTTGTATCCTAGATTTTGAGTGCAGTGCTATTCCTTTCCTGAGAGTTTACTTATATGAGTGCCTATAGTTACTCTCTATGGTTTGACTTTTGAAACTTTAGAAAGTTCTTCTTCAGTAAAATTGATTCTTCAGCTGTCCATTAATTTTTAATTTTTTACTGTTGATCTATTTTATAGTATTAGAGAATTCAGAAATGCATTGTAGGAAGCCTATACAGGTCTACCCTGTGTCTTTTGGTGTTCAGAATTAGTATAATATTCTTTCCTTTCTTATGATGTG
>PVJX010024497.1:21679-28119 GCA_004027295.1 Dolichotis patagonum
AAGGAAAGATCTTTTAAAAATAACAAAGAATCAGGAAATAACAATTCAACAGCTACAAGATGATGCAAAGAAAAACAACATAAGATTAGTAGGAATAAATGAAAAAGAAGGAGACAGCCCAAATGAAATCAAGGGGCTATTTACACAAGTAATAGCTGAAAACTACCCAAACATGAGAATGGAAACTGTCATATAGATTACTGAAGCATATAGAAACCCAAATAGCCATAAGAAAAATAAAACTACACCAGACATATAATAATCTCCATTCCAGAATGCAACATAGAACAGAATATTAAAACTGTTAGAGAAAAGAGAGATCACCTATAAAGGAAAACATATCAGAATCACAGCAGATTTCTGAACACAGACAATGAAGTCAAGAAGAGCATGGAGTGAAGTATTTCAGATCCTAAAGGAAAACCACTGCCAACCCAGACTGACGTACCCTGCAAAACTGTCCTTAAAATGGATGGAGAAATAAGATACTTCCATGACAAAGAACAGCTGAAAAACTTCATGAACACTAAACCAACCCTACAAAGAATACTGAAAGACATTCTAGATACACATGGGATAAAACCACCAACCAAGGCACATAATTAAATAGAATGGAAAGCTAATGATACATCAGCAGAAAGATAACATGTCAACAATAAACCAATATATAATAGTTATAACTATTAATGTAAATGGCCTCAACTCACCCATCAAAAGAAACAGACTGGCAAAATGGATCAAGAAATGACACCCACCAAATGCTGTCTACAAGAAACCCATCTAACCCAAAAGGACACTCATAGACTGAAAGTCAAAGGATGGAAAACAATACTTCATGCAACAGGAAACCAAAAAAAGCAGGAGTAGTATCCTGTTTGCAGACAATGTGAACTTCAAACCAAGAATGATCCAAAGAGATAAAGAAGGCCACTACACACTAGTTAGTGGAAAATTTCAAGAGGAAAAGATAACAATCTTAAATATATATGCACCTAATTCCAAAGCACCCAGCTATACAAAACAAGTATTAACAGAAATGAAAAATCAAATAAGCAATAAAACAGTTGTAACAGGTGACGTTAACATGCCATTGACACAAATGGAGAGATCACTAGACAGAAAATCAGCAAAGAAATAAAAGAACAGAATCATGCCTTTGAACAAATGGACTTGATAGACGTATACAGAGTGTTCCATCCAGCAACATCAGAAGATATGTTATTCTCAGGATCACATGGGACATTTTCTAAAATGGAACTTATACTAACCCACAGAACATATTTAAGTAAATGCAAAAGATTTGAATTTATCCCTGCATGTTATCAGATCATAGTGCCATGAAACTAGAAATTAATGATAAAATCAACTGCAAAAACACTACAAACAGATGGAAACTGAATAAAACTCTCTTGAGCAATCAGAGGGTCATAGAGAAAATAAAAGAAGAAATTAAACAATATCTACAAGCAAACAAAAATACAAATACAACTTACCAGAAGTTGTGGGATGCAATGAAAGCAGTCCTCAGAGGAAAATTTATTGCACTGATTTCCCACATCAGGAAGACAGAATGAACACAAATAAATAACAGGATGACACAGCTCAAACATCTATAAAAAGATGATTAAGCCAAGCCAAAAGCCAACACAAGGGAGGAAATTATAAATATCAGAGCAAAAATTAATGCAATAGACACTAAGAAGACAATACAAAGAATCAATGAATCAAAGAGATGGTTCTTTGAAAGAATAAAGAAAATTGATAAGCCTCTATCCAACCTTATTTAAAAAAGGAAAGAAAAAACTCAAATTCATGCAATAAGGAATGAAAAAGGTGATAGTAACACAGACTTGGTGGAAATACAGAAGATCATCAACACCTATTTAGAAAGCCTCTACTCTCATAGGTTCAATAACACAGAAGAAATAGACAGATTCCTAGAAACATATGAACTATCAAAGCTGGGTCAGGAAGATGTAAAACTGCAGAATAACCCAAATTCTATTAATGAAATTGAAAATGTAATGAAGTCCTTGCAAGCAAAGAAGAGCCTAAGCCCAAATGGATTCACTTGCAGAATTCTACAAGAAATAAAAAGAAGACTTAATTCCAACACTCCTCAATCTCTTCAATGAAATTGAAAGGGAAGCAATTCTTCCTAAATCATTCCAGAAAGCAAATATTATTCTAGTACCAAAACCTGAGAAAGACCCAACTAAAAAAGAGAACTATAGACCAATATCCCTATTGAACATAGATGCAAAGATTCTCAATAAAATATTGGCCAACAAGATGCAGCAAATCATCAAGAAGATTATACAACCTGACCAAGTGGGATTCATCCCAGGAATGCAGGGTTGCTTCAATATACATAAATCAATAAATGTAATCTGCCATATCAATAGAGCCAAAAATAAGAATCAAATGATCATTTCCGTACAAGAAGAAAAAGCTTCTGATAAGGCTCAACACTCATTCATGATAAGAATTTTACAGAGAATTCAAACCGATGATTTTAACTCAATATGATAAAGGCCATCTATGAAAAACCAACAACCAGCACCATATTAAATGGCCAAAAACTGAAAGCCTTTACCTTAAAATCAGGCACAAGACAAGGGTGTCCTTTATCACTGATCCTATTCAATGTAGTACTAGAAATTCTAGCCAGAGTAATTAGACAAGAGAAACAAATAAAAGATGGAAAGATAGGAAAAGAGGAAGTCAAATTGTTAATAATTGCAGATGACATGATACTTTACATAGAAGATGCCCAAAACTCCATTGAAAGACTACTAGATGTAATAAATAAATTCAGCAGTGTAGCTGGATACAAAGTCAATACTCAAAAATCATTAGCATTCATATATACTAACAACAAAAGCATTGAGAGAGAAATAAGAGAAGCCACACACTAGCAACCAAAAAAATGAAATACTTAGGAATAAATCTCACAAAAGAAATAAAAGAGCTATACAGGAAAATTATAATACCCTGAAAATAGAAATTGAAGAGGACCTCAGAAAATGGAAAGATATCCCTTGTTCATGGATAGGAAGAATAAATATTATTTAAAGTTATTCTCCCAAAATTACTATACAGGTTCAATGCAATCACAATCAAAATATCACTAACATACCTCATGGATCTAGAGAAATCACATCTAAAATTCAACTAGAGCCTGAAGAGATCTAGAAGAGCAAAGGCAATTCTAAGCAACAAAGGCAAGGACAGAAACATCTCATCCCAGAAAGAATGGCCAGGAAAAAAAAAACTACCTACAACAAATGCTGGAGAGTCTGTGGGAAAAAAAAGAACTCTTCTGCACTGTTGGTTGGAATGTAGACTGGTACACCCACTGTGGAGGTCAGTCTGGAGATTTCTCAAAAAGCTGGGTTTGGAAGTCCCATTTGACCCAGCTATTCCACTTCAGGCATATTCCCAGAAGAACTAAAAGCAGCATACCACAGTGATATTTGTGCAGCCATGTTTATAGCAGCACAATTTGTAATAGCCTGATCTTGGAAACAACCTAAGTGCCCATCAACTGAGGAATGGATAAAAAAGCTGTAGTATTTTTATACAATGGAGTACTACTCAGCTATAAAGAGTGATCACATTGAGATATTTATAAATAAATGGGCACAACTTGAGACAATACTCATAAATGAAATAAACCATATACACATGTATAAATACCATATAGTCTTCTTAGTGTGAGAAATGTTAAGAATACATAAGATTTTATGGTAATCATGATACCCCATTACATTGCTTTGAAGCCTTTTAAAGTTTTGATTCATCAGTTGGAATGAATTTATTCTGTTTTGTTTGATTTTATTGTGTGATTGTATGAACACCTGTTTTGAAGAAAACAAAACATTATGGCAGCCAGTGCTGATTTTAAATCCTCTTGTTTCAAAGTCCTACTATGCATTTATTCTTCTATTACCATCAGTTCTATCATGTTGTGTCTAATTGGGATTTTAATACATGTGATAGTATAAACAAATTTTTTATGGAAAATGAGATATTATAGTAGCCATTGATCATTTTCTGTTATTTGGTTCAGAATATCCTGTAATTCTTTCATTCTTCTGAATGGTTTTATAATGTTTTGTTATGTTTGATATTATTGTATTTGAAGCCATGCTAAACCATTGCAAAGAAAGAGACATTATGGTAGCTACTGTTAATATCCAGTGGTCATGTTGTAAACTGCTGTTTTGCTTATGTTGTTCTGTTCTGATCTGCTTTGTTCTATCTTCTCTTGATTTATCCTCTTTAAAATAAAAAAAATTGGAGACATATAGCACTTCAAAAGCATGTAATAAGCAAACCAGAGTGGGCATCCTAGTGAATCTTGTCATCTTCAGTGTAGTTGCTTATACACTTAGACTTGAAACTATCAATCAACAGATTTGAATAAAATCAGTCAATACAAAACAGCAATCTAACAAAACAGATTCAAATATGATCAGTTATAATAAGACAGTGTAAGTTATACAGGGCTTCAGATTGAGGTAATAGGAAATTGAGGATGGTTACCATACCATAGCCTGCTATTTTTGGGATAGCTGTCAGTGCTCTAAAATCTAGTGCAAGTAGACAAACTGGAACAGAATATTATCCATCTAAACAGAGTGGTGAGAATAATGTAGATTTTAAATCCTGTTACACTATTAACAATATCCTCTGCTTTCCTTTTTAGACAGTTCCTCCCTTTTCACTCCCACAGGGTGTAGTGCACATTTTGGGTCCCATTGACTTCCTCAGTTTTTAAATTGGGGGAGCAACCTGATATTTACCCTAACTGGTTCTGAACCTTCTGACTGCTTGGCTTGATCTCGAGTTGTATTCTTTTACCTCTAAAAGCCTCAAGGATTTCCTTTGTTATACCTGAGTAGTTCTCTACTGCAGAAAAGTATCACGTCTTTTCAACCTATCTGCAGGTGCTGGTTGAGTTGCCCCTATTTCTCTCTGGTTCCCTGTCACATAGAGCATTTTTTTCCTCATATTTGACTTTCTGTCCATAAACCCTCTTTCAGGTTAATTATGTTTCCAATACAGAACATCTTGATGGACTCTATCTCCCGATCTACTCTGTCAGTATTTCTTTTTGTTAGTATATCAAGGCCATGTATGTTAGAGATTACAGCCAAACTTCTCTTCATCATTTCTGCTATGCTATTTTTCTGCAATTGGTTGTCTACTTTCCTCTTTCATTCCACTGTCTGCCCCATTCATTGAGTCCTCTCTTCCACTGTTCCTGAAATCCTGGTATTTCTCTCTCTCTCTCTCTTTCTCTCTCTCTCCCTCCCTCCCTCCCTCTCTCTAATGTCCTTCAGTATTTTTTGTAGGGTTGGAATGGTGGTCATGAATTCCCCCAGTTCCTCTTTGTCATGAAAGCATCTTGTTTCTCCATTAATTTCTAGAAACAGTTTTTCAGGGTACATCAATCTGGGCTGGAGGTTATTTTCTTTCAAGGCTTGGATTTCTTCACTCCAAGCTCTTCTTGATTTGATGTTGTGTGTTGAGAAGTCTGCTGTGACTTTGATGGGTTTTCCTTTATAGGTGATCTGTTTCTTTTCTCTGACAGCTTTTAATATTCTGTTCTTGTGTTGAATTTCTGGGATCTTGATTATTATGTGTCTGGGTGTATCTCTGTTTCTGTTGTAGGTGGCTGGAGTTCTGCATGCTTCATACATCTGAATATCATTTCCTTTTGTTATGCTTGGGAAGTTTTACTTAATTATTTCTGTGAATAGACTATGTAATTCCTTTGTTTTGACTCCTGCTTCTTCATTCACATTTTTTATTCTTAGGTTATAGATCCTCCTATCATCTTCTAGCCTTTGTATTGCTACTGCCTGTTTCCTTGTTATTTTTAAGAGATCTTTCCTTTCATGATCACACATTGCAAACCTGTCTTCAAGTTTTGTTGGTCTATCTTTAGTTTTTTTCAAGCAGTTTTGCCAGCTTTCAATGGAGTTTTTAGTTTCCTGGTAATCTCTTTGAATCTGCTTCATGTATTCTAGGTTTTCTTTATATTTTTCATCAAATGTTTCTCTCCTTCTTTTGTGTTCCTGCATTCTTCCATCTGTGTCTTCTTGAGAGGTACTTAGCATTTCTTTTATTAATCTACTTATATGTTGTTTAACTTTAATTAATATTTCAGTTTTGAACTCATATATGAGGTCCTGAAAATAAGTCTTTATGTCCACTGATGCAGTGTTTGATATTGCATGTTTGCTGCCCTCAATCTCTTTTGTATTTACCTTTCCTGGATCAATATTCTCAGGGTTGGGGGCTGGAGGCTTTTTCTTATTTCTTTCTCTTGTCATGTTTTTAGTTCCTTCTATACAAGTGTATGGTGGAGTTTCCAGCTCCTTTCCTTATTGGTTACAGCTCCTCTGAAGCATGCTGGCTAGGGGATTCTG
>PVJX010024498.1:0-28009 GCA_004027295.1 Dolichotis patagonum
CCCGAGATGCTGCTTTCTGGGAGACTTCCTGGGGGTGAAGGGACGATGGCTAATTTTATGTGTTAATTTGACTTGACCATAGGGTACCCAGAGAGCTGATCAAACACTATTCTGAGTATGTCTGTGAGGCAATTTTTGAATGAGATTGATAATTGAACTGTGGCCTGAGTAAAATAGGAAGACATTGCATGTGAATGGGCCCCAGGCACTCATCTGAAGTCCTGCATAGGGCAAAAAGGCTGATCCTCCTTTGCTAATGATGGAACTTCTCTTCCTGACAGCTTCGACCTGCACTATGGTCATCTGTGGTCTTTGAATGTGAACTGAAGTGGGTAAGTTTTATGACTCTTTTGGGTCATAAAACTTCTTGTTCTTTTTCCATTGAGGGTGTTGGCTAAGACACAGGACTTTTACCTCTTCACTTCGCTGCTGTTTGGAGATTCCACAAGGTTATGAGGAATGAGGATGAAATGCAGGACTTAGCCTAAGAGCTGTTGGAATGGCTTCCGTAATGAAGGTGGGGGAAGGGCTGTGTAGCGAGGGTGAAAGTTGGTACCAGGACTGTGGACAACTGCATGGCGGGACTGTCTACACCTGAGCGTGTGAGCACTGCATGACCTGAGAGTCTGCTGCTGCAAAATCACCAGATACCAATGTGTGCACTCATTAGTCTGCACATGGACCAAAGAGCAGGGCTGCCAGCACCCCGATGAGAAACCAGCTAAGTGCTCATTGTTGGCAAAGTGGGAAATCCCAGGGGTGACCAAAACATGTGGTCAGTGCCTAAATTTTAAAGGTTTTTATAGTAAAAGACACATTGCCATTAATTCCCTCTCAAAATCTTCTTCTCACTTTGAACACAATCGTCCTTTCCTTGCCACCTTCTAAAGCAGTGGAGTCCTGTCTACTGAGTGGTTTTATGAGATGTGATTACAAAAAAATATGGTCAGTGCTGCTGCTGAGTGTCATCCAACAGAAAGGCAGGCTCAGAAAAACAAGGCGATGCCTCCTCAGCCACCTTTGCATGGTATCGGGCACTGCAGCTCCTGGCTCTTCCCCGAAGACAAAACAGCCATGAAAAGTCAGTGTTTAAATCCATTCAGGACATCTAAGCAACCAGAAGACACTTGAGAGAGAGGACTCCAGAGCTGCTTCAGATGGGACAGTGCATTTGAAGTGAGGGGAAGGGGCCTGAGGGAGATTTGTGGCAATGTGTCTTACTTCATTAAGCCCTCTGGGACTCACCGGGTGACTGTAGGAGGCTCCAATCAGTTTGTCTGCCAGGATTAGGCTCTCAGCAGGTGCTCCCCTGGGGAAGGGTCCACTTTCATGTTTTATATTCACTGTTGGAAGGATTCCTTTCCCTTATGATGGGGCAATATGTGGCAGTTTGAAGTCAGTGTTGAGGAATGGGTGCAATCCTCTTGGGTCATCTCCCACTGGTAATTGCACACTTCCTGCTCTCTGGGCATTGCTGAATTGCTCAGGAGCTGCACACAGGTGCTCCTCATCAGCTGCCTGGCAGATTGGCCCAGTCCTGCTCACTGCCATGTGGTGAGCTGGGTGAGAGGCGGGCAAGGCTGCATCTGTGGGTTTGAGGTGACCCAGTTCCATCTGTACCCACAGGCAACTTGCTTTTACCCCAAACCCAGCTGGGCTCACCAACAATCTTTCCTTCCCACCCATCTGTGGGCCAGTGGGTCTTTCTGGAGCATGGTGCCTCCCCCAAGCCCAGGGAGCTACTTGCTTTCCTAAACTGCCAGTGGAGCCTGGTTTGCTATCTACTGGGCTTTCCATTCAGCCTCCTGCCGCCTGACTTCTCCAGCTAAAGGGAGTCCAAGAGGCTGCCTGGGGAAGATGTTAGACTCATAGCCCTGCAGTGGCATGGCTTCAACATCTGCACTGGGCTGCTGTTGTCCAGCGCTTCCACACATTATCTTTCTCAGCTCTGCCACAGATGAAGGTGAAACTGCAGGGAGGGTAACTATTGCTTTACTCAGGATCTGCTAGAGAGGAGGAAACCTCCAACGTCCAGGTGAGGAAAGCAAGGCTCAGTGGGTGTCAGTGGCTTTCTCACCTTCACACACCTGATGCCTGGTGCCTTCTGGTGCCTTCTGGTGCCTTCTGGTTCTTGACCTGGAACCCTGCTGCCAAGGTGTGTGCTATGTGGTAGCATATGGTGCAGGGAAGGCAGTAAGTACCACCATCCTGTCCTGCCACCAAACAGGAAATCAGCTCTGTCACCAGCTCAGACACTTAGGCGGGAACAATTTCAAAGTCTTCCATCCCAGCATTCTGGCAGGAAAATCACAAAACTTATTGTTCCTATCCAAGTGATGCATTTATCCTTTAGTCTAGATTCTAAGAAGTGTGAAAGAACTTTTTCTTTCTAAGGAAATAAGCCATCAAAGTGTGGTTTTGTTTTCCTGCAGGTTGCATATGGTAAATGGTTGCCTGTCCATACCAGTTCCTATGATGGTGACATAACCCAGGGCAGCATTCTGCTCTGGCTTTGGGTCTCATCTGTTGATTGCAGCCTGTCATCCAGTGAGCAGCTCACTGTTAATTTCTTTCCATCACCATATGCAAGGAGGGTGGGATACAGTATGTTGCAGTGGACCTTAAAGACTTAGGACCAGTAGATGGCTCCTGGGTCATTGGGAAATAGAGATGTTACTCAGGATCATAACATTTTTGGGTAATAAAAAGAAATCAGTGGCATGTGCCTCTCATTCCAGCACTCGAGGAAGCTGAGGCAGCAGGATAGCAACTTCTAGCTCAACCAAGTGACTTGGAGATAATTTGTCTTCAAATAAAAAAATAAAAATAAAAAAGGCCTGGAGATGTATCTTACTGAGAAATCTCTGAGTTCAATCCCTAATGCTAGAAAGAAAGAAAAGAAAGAAAAGAAAAGAGAAGAGAAGAGCATGTCACTGGAGCTGTCCATTCTCAGGAGGAAGCGATTGCACATTTCACACGTGTGAGTGCCAGGTACCATGGTGCCACTTGCGGTCCATCCTTCACACCCCCAGGTGTTTACAGCCCAGGGAGGCAGCTATGAATAAAAGTAAAGTGGAGGCAAAGTTTTAGGAGAACACACTGGAAACACTGAGTCTACAGCCTATTTATAATGATAATTGTGAAAAAACCTAACTAAATGTGTCAAGTGGTAGAGAGATAATTTAGGAGTTGAGAGGCAGGTGAAAAACTCTCAGAAGATTTTAAAGGTAACAAAATCATAAAGACTGAATGGCTAAGGAATAGAAAATATGTGAACATTCTAAATAATGAGTCCTGGGGGAGAGTTAAAAATAATTGAAAGGGATTGGGAAATAAATTTTATTAAAGTACTTAATTTATAATGCATAGGAAGTCTTTAAATTTAGGTACTTAAAATTCTAAGGCATATATTTAACAAAAGAGGTGAAATATCCCCAAAATACATCACTGAGAGAGGTGAATGAAGATGTGAGAAAATAGAGAGGTCAATCACTGCAGGGCTTACAGGATTCTGTGTTGTTAGGATGTCAGTTATCTTCAGATTGGTTTATAAGTGAAATTCTAGTCACACTCAAATCAAGATTCCCAGTACAAATTGAAAAGTGATATCAAAATTTACAAAGAAAGGCAATGAATCCAGACATGTACAACACTTGGAGAACACGGTTGGAAAGCTTAAGCTACCAGATTTTAAGATTTTCTGTAAAGCTATAAAATTCAAGACAGTTTGACAATGGCATAATGACTGATGAATAATCATTGGAATTAAATATTTAAAATATAGAGAAATAGACCCCATCTGTGCAGGGATTTGTTTTTTGACAACCCACTGGGGGATGAAAAATCTTAGCAACAAATAATGCAAATTAAATGGAAATCCACGTGGAAAGGAAAATGGCCTATCATACATCTGTCCCACCATTGTATTTTGGAAATACACCATTGTATTTTGTTCTCATACCATGAGCAAAAATTACTTTGACATGGATCATAGCCTGAAAGCTCAATATATTAGAAGAAATATCGGAAGAATATTTTCAAAACTTTGATTAGGTAGATGTTTCCCAGAAGGGACACAGAAACCAAAAATCATAAAAAACAAAGATTGACAAACTAGACTTTATTAAATTTCTATTCTCATGAAGAGATGTTGGAAGATGACTTCTTTTGAGAAGGAGATGTTGCAGTGAACTGGCATGATTTGGAGAAAATACTTGTAAAGCATATCTGATGAAGATCTGGTACCAAATATATGAGTAATAATAATAAAAGACAAAATGGAAAAAAAGATTTATACAGATGCCTCATGAAGGATGATACATAGATGCTCATAATATAGAAAAGTGCTCATGTGATGAATAACCAGATATACAAGGGGGTGATCAAAATATACAGTGAATGTTTAAATTAAAAATTTTATTATAGTGATAGACAAATTGCTAGTAATTGTCCCTCAAAATACTACCTTTCACTTTTAACATATTTATTCCATTGTTTTCACCACTTTCTGAAGCAGTTCTGGAAGTACTCTTTTGTGGGATCTTTACAAGGTGTGATCAGAAAGACTGCTGAGTGCCACCCAGTGGGAAGGCAGCCTTGTGAAAATGTCATGGTGTGTCCTTATCCACCTGATTCACCGGATCTGGGACCATGGGACTTCTGGCTCTCTCTCAAAAGCCACGAACAGTAAATATTTTGAATTTATTCAGCATACTGAGGCAGCCGTGACCAAGCAACTAAAGACCCTCAAGAAAGAGGACTTCCAGAACTACCTCAGAACATCGTAACAATGATGGAATGTGTGTGTGTGTGTGTGTGTACACTTGTGTGTGTAAAATGACGGGGAGTATTTTGAAGAGGATTAGTGTCAAGGGGTCTTTTACTGTCATAGCTTTTTTATTTAAACACACTGTTTTTCATCAGCCCTTGTATTTTTCCTGCAGCTTTAAGACTTAATGTCTGCTTTCTCAGGTTAGAAACATTTTCGGGACCCATTTCTCTTTTTTTGGCCAATTTTTACTTTCTGTCACAAAGGAGCCTATCATACGTCTGTCCCACCATTGGGAGAAGTAGAGAACTTGTTTGGGTTTCACAGGCTCACAGATGGACTTTGGCCTTGGAGAGTTGAGACAAGGGGAAACTTTTGGGTCTATTGGGATAGAATGGATATATTTGGAAGTGAGAAAGGCATGAACTCTTGGGGCCATGGTAGAAAACTGTGGCTTGAGTGTGTTCTCATAATGCATACACTGGCCCCAGTGTGGCAATGCTTGGGAGGGGGACCTAGGAGGAGGATTTGGGATGTGAAGTTTCTTCCCTCCTGAATGCAGGGATGAACGCTATCTTGTAGGAATGAGCGCTCACTCTGCTTGCACTGGGTCAGTTACCATAGATACTGTTTGTCATAAAGTGTGTCCATCCTGGTATAGGGCCTCTTTTGGGCAAGCCTAGTTGCCTGACTGGTTTCTGTGATTAGTTGAAAGAGCATGAGGTCCTCATTGAATGTGGTACCTGATTTGGGACTTCTCAGTCTCCAGAAGCATGAATCAAAATAAATCTCTTAAAAAGTATTACTATCCAGTCTCAGTTATTTTGTTACAGCAACAGAAAGACAGACATTTTTATTGACAGACACATGTCCAAACCCAGTTTTTTGGTTCTTGACCTTTCCCATACATGACACTAGTTGCTGAACATCCTTCTACATTCCTGAGGTTCTGATGAGTCACCCTCCTTTCTGTAGTGAGAGAGCTCTATTATAATATTAGCATAGCTACAAGCAGTGACAACTGATAATTTCTGTCAGGAACGGTCACTGTCTGTAGCACTGGGGAGAGGCTTCTGGTTTACTGCAATTTTTCCTTGTTAGTTTCAACATCATCCTTTACTCTTTCACTCAACACCCACCTGCCACCACCTGCCACTCAGTTCTCATGACTAGAGAAAACTTCTCAAGCATCCACAAGAGCTCTCTGCTTTATGTCCCCTTACTAGCTTTTACTTTGTACATCATCATGCTTCTCTTAATTTAGTACTTTCCAAAATGCCTTTGTTCTCTGAGAGACAGTCAGCATGGTGAGGGCAGGGCCCACAGCTGTCGTGTGAACCATTTTGACTTTGCTGCCCAACACAGAAACTGGTACACATATAGCACACATCAGATAGGTAACTGCTGCATGTGTGAACCTACCAGAGTGTGTATTCATGACAGTTCTCTAGAGGAATAGTTTATATAGACATAGAATTGTAGAAGGGGATCTATTAGCTTGGCTTGTGTTAACAGAGGCTGGGCAGGTCATACTAGAGGGCTGACCATAAGATTCTATGGCTCCCTAGTCCAACAACTGGAATCTTTGAGACAAGAGGATTCAAGATACAGCCCTGGCAGAGGCCAAAGCCTGGATGCCCCCTAGAGAGTCACTGGTAGGAGTCCATGCCCAGCAGAAGAAACTGGAATGTGATGTCCATAGCAATGACAGTGAAAGATATGCTTGCTCAAGCAGAGTGCACCTCGCAAATCTCCAGGTTGACTTCCTCTTTCTTTCACCATTTGGGCTCTGTCTGGGTTGTATACCTATTGCATAGTGCCATCCACAATCAGGGGAGCTCTTTCCCCTCAGTTTACTGACCAACATACCAATCCCATCTGGAAACATCCAACAGACAAAGCTATGAAAGTGCTTTGCTGATATCCTTGGAATCTCTCAATCTAATCACCTTGACAATCAAGATTAGCCATCTGGTCTCTGTCAACTGTATCATGTGAGGTAGTCCCTACATACTTTCCCCCCATCAGAAGCCTTAGCAAAAGGTTTAGTAGCAGATTTCAGTAAAGTTAGCATCACATCTCTGTTACTTATGGATATGGGAACCCAAGCCCTGTGATTTTCATGTTGACTGCTCAGGGGCTTTTAATCCTCACTGCACATGGGAATTACCTGCATTTTCCAAAAATACCAATGCATGGGCCAGCCCCAAAGATCCTGAAGCAATCACACTGGGGGCCCTCTGGGATCCTGGGGCTAAGTGTTTCTCATGTGCATACAGGGGAGAGAGCCCCTGTCCATGAGGACAGTGGTCCTAGGTCCCTGGCTTCAGTCTTCTTTCTGCCAGCCCTGCAATCTTCATCTTGGCACCACTGTCCTAGTTGCCTGGCCTTGTTTGGTTCTTAGTCTTGTGTGATGCTCAGGCTGCTCCAGCTGCTCTAGGACCACAGCAGGCAGGACCTCATCTGTGAGCTTTGCTTTATCAGGAGCCAGGGGCATCCAAGGGCTCAGAGTTACAGAGACAGGGTATTCTCTACTTCCTTGGTCCCAGATTCTCTGTTCTTTCTCAGCAATAGGATGCCATAGTTGGCATCCATTGTGGAGACTCTTGGGTGCCCAATTTAGATCCCATGTCTAGGACTAAGTATTGTCTTAGGAAATGTAGAACTTGAGCCTGAAAGAAAGATGTTCAGGCAAGGAATGGAGTGTAGGTCACAAAGTTCCAACTACATCCATTGGAGTTTCTCTACTCTTAGGGTGGCTCAATTATTGGTTCTGTCTTCCTGACCTCTCTCAGGTTGATATTTGTGCCTGGGAATGGAACACAGTCAGGACCAAGGCATCATCAAAGATATAACCGAGACTTGGATACAGTCAAGGGGAAATTTGCATCATTTGCTATGAAACTTACAAGGTTCATTTAGTTTGCACACTTTTAGGGCACATATCAACTGTGAACTTTGGAAAAGAGGTGAGTTCCAGGATGCTTCCCCCTTTTCTTTTTTATATACCTTTATCCCCAGTACCTATCTGGTTCTCTGCTGCTCAGGCCCCCCAACCCTTTCTGTGCTCTCAATCAAGCATTTAGTTTGGAGAAGAGCATCTCACCTGGCCCAGTCCTCCTTCCATATCACCTTGGTTACTCTTCGGTTTCCACAGGTGTTGAGATGTGTGCTATGAGGATATGCCCAAGCCTGCAAGTATATGAAGAATTTGCGAGTCTCATATGAAACAAACATCTGTTGTGGCCAGGGTCAGAACACAAGGAATCAGACTGGCTCTGCTTCCAGCTGGCCTCTCAGTGCCAGAGTGGTTGAATATGGGTTTTCCCAAATCCACAGGTCATGGATATTTAATTTAATAGACATTTAGTGCTAGACATTGTCATTTGCAGGCCAGCACCAGATGTTAAGGCCAGGAAAGCTGAGAGAAAACTTGGCATCTAAGAGTCCTCTGCCATTGTCCCACAAATGACTCACATGCTTTTCTACAAAGCAGTGGGAAATAGGGTCCAGCATTTCAAGCCTGACATGGGGGCAACCTTTGCCTACAAGAATGGAGGGAAAGAAACACACAGATTCCTATTTGAAATATTATCTTGAAATTTGATCTTTACAAGAGAGTAGGATTTTTTTTGGTTTGGTAGTAAGGCCTTTTCTATTTTTCACTGGCTACTTTTAGCTTGTTTCTTTTATTTTCTCTTTTTTATATGCAGATGATATTAAGCAAACTAGATATCTTATCCCTTCCTTTTCTAGTTGAAGGCTGCCTTTCCCAGGTTACTTACTGTCTGTCTTCTCCATTTCTGCTAGGAATTCCTCTTCCCAAAATCATTCCTGTCATCAACCATGCATCCTCTGAAGTCACCTGAAGGAGAATTTTCTTTTGCTTGACCCTGCTAGTATGAAGTCTTTGTCCCTGGGCTAGGCAGTGCAGCTATAGCAAGCAGACTGATGGAGAGATTGTGAATTCCCCTCAGCTTCCTATATCATGCATTCAAGATGGGAGCCCTAGCTACAACGTTTATGTTCGTGAATAAATACATTGTTTTCCTACAATAGGGATGGGAAAGAATCTACAAGCTTTGGAATAAAAATTATAGGTAAAACATTTAAATTTGTTTTATATACATGCATTTTTCATAGCTATGGGGTCCCATCTCACTAACAATTGTTGAAAGTTCAAAGGTTTTGGTATTAATCCTATCTTAACAGACAAAAGCTTCAGGCCCACCCACATATTTCCTGATAGGCCCCAGACTGCATCTGTTGGTTGACATTTCACTATTTTCATGTAACATTAACTGTGACCTGGATTGTCAACTCCATCTGGATTCAAAGTCAACCCTGCTACTTCCCGTCTGGGAGCCCTGGATCATTTATTTCACATTTCCTTCTTTTCTTTGTACAAGAAGACTGTAGAGTCTGCAAAAGACAGGAGGGTAGTGGAAAATTATGCTAAATAACCCTCATCTGTTAATGCTCATGCTTTCTTCTGCCTTCTACTTAGTTGTCGTTATTATCTTTAATGTGTGCAATTTTTCTTGGCTCTCCACTTCCTCTTCCAGTTCCTGAAGGAATTCTGCCTCCTCCAGCCATGTTGAACTTTACGAGACCTGTGTGATCCCTGACAGAAGAGAAGGTTAAGAATTGTCTCCATGTCTTTGTGTTTCAGAAATGACTCCTGCCACTAGTGGAACTGCTCATGTGACATAGAGTGGTCCCATGAGCACAACTTTGCAGATCAGAAACACCTACAACGAGATCAGGCACAGCATTCCGCTGTGTTTGGTTACGCTCTTTCTCCCCCTCATCAATCAGAACACAGTGCTGGGCTGACAAACTTTGTGACAGAGGTAGCAGCAAGGGAGGATATGGAGGAGGAAAAGGGAATCCAGCAAAACGCATGCTGGGTGATTGGCAGAAGTCACAACATTCAATTGCCAATTTCCTTAAAGGGGACTCATACCTCCCCACATTAAAGGTGAGAGCTCTTGATTAAGAAAAGCTTTCCATGGAGGAAAATGGAGTTAGAAATAATCATTGACTATGAATGTTAAGTTTTCATAGGACCTTTGTTTTGATCTGACAGTCTGATATTGCGGTGAGGGTTCTAAATCGTTAGTATGAAATAGAAAAATCTATGCTCCATGTTAGAGAGAAAATTGCTTTGAAGGCAGAAGGAAATTCTCTGGATCCTAGAACAGAGATGAATGAGGTATTACATCTGGCGATTGCTTGCTCTAATCAGTACAGGAGGTTACACTTGTTACAGTGATTAAGTGATATATCCCCTGAATAAATAGAATGCAATGTTCTGCTTGAAAGAGGACACTGAAATAAATATGATTTAGCAGCGCATGCTTTTAGGGTTTTATTTTTCTGCTTATAACAGGAAAATGTGCCTCATCTGCATAAACACCTGGCCATGCAAAGGCACACAGTACAGGAACTGCTGCTGTGTTCATCGGTGCCCAGTAAGGTCATCCATAAACTCCACTTCACATCCTGCTTCTTAACTTTCACTATGGGTAAGTGTATGTATCAAGCAGCATAATGGTTATTTCATTGCTTGTTTATATTAAGATATGCTATGTGATTTATTCAATCATCATATAGTAAGATTTAATTTGTTTCAGAATATTAGAAACTGAGCAGTGTACAAGCATCTTTGTATAATTATTGTCTCAGAGTATTGTTTTGTTTTTGAAGAGAAATGAAACACAGTTTCAAACAAGATAATAGGAGAGTAACAATGATTAATAATTGTGTATTGTTATCTTTAAATTAGTTACTCAGAATACAAGATTTAATTGTCCAAATAATATTAGCACAGACCTTTCTTTTCAATGACCTAAGAGAAACTAGTAACTAGTAGTATATCTATCTTAACTATCATATATATGATATATATATGATATACATATGATATATATATATATCATACATATATAATTGCTTTTGCTTTTCCCTTCCTCCTTTTCTGCTTTCTCTCATCCCAGTTTCTCTTTCTTTTCCAAGGTTTGTTCCTATTTTACAATATCTACTGTACAATTTGGATCTTATTTATTCTTTTACTTTCTCACATTAGGGAGACAATATGACGTTTATACATGTGCATACAGTTTATTTCACTTATGAGTATGGTCTTGAGTTCTATCCATTTACCTACAAAAGTCTCCAGATTGTCTTTTATGGCTGAGTAGTACTCTATTGTATAAAAAGACCACAACTCTTTTATTCATTCCTCAGTTGATAGGTATTTGGGTTGCTTCTAAGATACAGTTATTGCAAATTGTATTGTTATAAGTATGGGTGCACATATATTGCTGTGGTATAATGTTTTAATTCTTTTGGCAAGAAACCCAGAAGGGGAACACCTGAGTCAAATGGGACCTCCAATACTAGGTTTTCAGGAATCTCCACACTGATTTCCTCAGTAGTTGTATCAGTCCACACTCCCACCAACAATGGAGAAGGGTTCCTTTTCCCCTACAACACCTCCATACTTGTCATTGGTTGATTACTTGATAATAGCCTTCCTTTCAAGGGTGAGGTATAATCTCAGTGTTGTTTTAACTTGCATCTCTCAAATGGCCAGTAATACTGAACATTTTTTTCATATATTTCTTTGCTGTTTACATTTCTTCATATAAGAAGTGTGTGTTTGCCTCAGATGCCCATTTTTGGATTGGTCTTTAAATTTGGCAGGTCTGATTTTTTGAGTTCTTTGTGTATTCTCAATAGTCATCCTTCATCTGAGCAACAGCTGGAAAACATTTTTTTCCCACATTGTGGTTTGTCTCTTTATCTTCTTGGTGGTTTCTCTTACAGTGCAAAACTTTTTAATAAGAAGAGATTGTAATTGTTGATTTCTGTGATTGTTCCTGCATGATGAAGTCTTTGCCTATATCAATAACTTCAAGAATTTTACCTATTCTATCTTCCAACACATTTAATGTCTTTGTTTTAATATTTAGAAGTTTGATCCATTTTGAATTTAATTAAAATTATGAATTTAATTAAAAGATATGGGTTCAATTTCAATCTTCAGCATGTGCAAAGCCAGTTTTTCCAGCACCATTTATTGAAGAGACTCTCTTTGTCCTGGTGACTATGTTTGGCACTTTTGTCAAAGGTAAGTTGGCCAAGTTTATCTGGAGTTGTTTCTGCATTTCTTAAATTGTTCCATTGATTTGTGAGTCTGCATTATTTTGCCAGTACCATGCTGTTTTTATTACAGTAGACTTGTAGTATAATTTCAAGTCAGAAATTGTGATGCACCCTGTGTTGCTTTTGCTGTCCAGAATTGCCTTTGTTATTCTAGTTCTCTTCTGGTTCCAAATGAATTTTAGTACTGTTTTCTCTAATTCTGTGAAATATGCTTTTGCAATTTTGATTGGAATTGCATTAAAACTGTATAACAGTTTTGGAAGTATGGCATTTAAACTACATTGGTTCTCCCTATCCAAGAGCATGGGAAATCTTTCCATTTTCTGATATTTCTGTTTTCAAAGTAGTATAGTTTTCAATGTAGAGGTCTTTTACATCCTTTGTTATATCAATTCATAGATATTTCTTTTTTTTGGATGCCATTGTGAAAGGAGTTGTTTCTCTAATTTCTCTCTCAGTGAGTTTGTTTTTTGTGTCCAGGAAGGCTATTGATTTCTGAATGTTGACTTTGTATCCAGTTATACTACTGAATTTGCTTATTAAATCTAGCAGTTGTTCAGTGTATTTTTTGGGTCTGTTTTGTAGAGTATCGTGTTTTCCACCAACAATGATCACTTAGTTTCTTCCTTTCACATTTTTATTCCTTTTATTACTTTCTCTTGTCTAATTGCTTGGGTTAAAGTTTCCAGGAGCATGTTGAATAAGAGAGGAAACAGTGGACATCCTTGTCTTGTTCCTGATTTTAGAGTGAAAGCTTTCAGTTTTTGTCCATTTAGTATGATTTTGGCTGTTGGTATGACATAGATGACTTTTATTAGATTGAGATAAATATGATCTACTCCAATTTTGTATAGGGTTTTTTCATGAATACACATCAAAAGTTTTCAAAAGATGGACTTTATCAAAAACTTTTTCTGCATCTATTGAGATGATCATACATTTTTGTCCTTGACTCTGTTATTATGGTACATTGCATTTATTGATTTATGTATGTTGAAACATCCCTGCATCCCAGAGATGAATCCAACTTGGTCATGGTATGTAATTTGCTTGATCATTTGCTGCATTTTTTTTTTTTTGCCAGTAGCTAATTGAGGATTTTAGCATCAGTGCTCATTAGGGAAATTGGTCTGTAATTTTCTTTCTTAGGTGGGTCCTTCTCCAGTTTTGGTATCAGGGGAATGCTTGCTTCCAGGATTGAATTTGGGGATATTGTTTCCCTTTTAATTTCATTAAAGAGTTTGAGAAGTAGTGGTATTAGGTCTTCTCTAAATTTCTTGTAGAATTCAGCAGTGAATCCATCAGAGCCTGAGCTTTTCTTTGTTGGCAGGTTTTTAATTACATCTTCAATTTCATTGATATTGGTTTATTTTAGATTTTTATATCTTTTTATTCAGCTTTGGCAATTTATATGTATCTAGGAATGTGTCCATTTCATCTGCATTTTCCATCGTATTAGAATACAAGTTCTCAAGGTAGGTATAGATGATCCTCTCAATTTCCTTAGGGTCTGTTGTGATTTCTAACTTTTCATTCCTAATTGCATGGATTTGAGTCTTTTGTTTCCTTTTTTGATAAGGTTGGCTAAGGGTTTGTCAATTTAATTTAATATTTCAAAAAAACAACTCTTAAGTTTATTGATTCTTTGTATTGTTTTCTTAGTCTCCAATGCATTAATTTCTGCTCTGATCTTTATAATTTCCTCCTTTGTACAAGTTTTTGGCTTAACCTGGTTTTTTTTTTCTATAAGTTTGAGGTTCATCACTATGTCACTTATTTGTGTGCTGTGTTTTTTTTGATATGCCTTCATTGCTATTAATTTCCCTCTTAGGACTGTTTTTATTGTGTCCCATAAGTTCTGATGTGTTGTATTGTTTCTATAATTTAGTTGTAGAAACTGTCTAAATGATGCTATTTAGTTTCCTTGTATTTATGAAGCTCTTGTGGTTTCTTATGTCATTGATTTCCAATTTAACTGCACTATTTTCTCATAATATTCATGGGGATAATTTCAATCCCTTTGTATTTATTTAAACAGGTTCTATGAGCTAGTATTGATCTACTTTGGAGAATGTGCTATGTTCAGTTGAAATGAATGTATATTCTGATGTAAAACACTCTTTAGACATCTATTAAATCCATTCATTCAAAAGTTTAGTTCAGTTCTAATATTTAATTGTTGAATTTTTGTCCAGTTGATCTGTCTTACAGTTGGATATTAAGATCCCACAAAACATTTGTGCTGTGCTTATTTGATTTTCATGTCCATTAACATTTGTTTTATATAGTTAAGTACACTGATACTTCTTGCATAAACACGATTGTTATCTCTTTCTCTTGGATTGTTCCCTTTACAAGGATGTAATGATCTGCTTTGTCTCTCTTAAACAGTCTTGGGTTGATATTCACTTTGTCTCCAAATAGAATAACTGCCCCTGTTTTTTTCTGCGTTTCTGTCACATCTCCATGTATTGCTTTCCATCTTTTGATTTTCAGTCTATGAATTTTTTTAATTAAATGTGTTTCTTATATTCAGCATATTGTTGGCTTTTGCTTCTTGATCCATTCTGCCAGTCTGTGTCTTTTGATTTGTGAATTGAGACCATTAACATTGATGGTTATAACTGATATGTATTGACTTATTCTTGTCTTGGTACTTTCTTGTTGTTGGTGCTCCCTTTTTTCCCACCTCTGTTTAATTGTTTGCCTTGCCTGGTGGATTACTTCTGTTGGGGTTCTTGGAGTTGTAGCCCTTTTTATCTCTTTGTAAAATGCTCTTAAAAATACTTTGGAGTAATGGTTTGGTAGCCATAATATTCAGATTTTCTTTGTCATGGGCATATATTTTTTCTCCTTCAGTTTTGAATGATAGCTTTGTAGAATATATCAGTCTGGGTTAAAAGTTGTTTTTCTTTAGAGTTTGAAATATTTCACTTCAAGCTCTCCTTGATTTTAAAATTTGTGCTAAGTCAGCTGTAATTCTGATGAGTTCTCCTCTGTAGATGATTACTTTCTTTGCCCTAAGCAGTTTTAAGATTTGATTCTTATGTTGAATTTCTGGAATCTTGATATGATATGCCTCAGTGTAGATGTTTTTTTTATCATGGCTAATGGGAGTTCTACACAAGTCACTTATCTGTATGTCAAATTCTTTACCCCTACCATGGAAATTTCTGCCATAATATCTGTGAACAGAATTTTTATATAATTTGTGCTATATCCTGATTTTTTTCTTGACTACAATCAAACTTAATTTATTCTTCTTTGCCTCATTTACCAGCTGTTGGATTGATTTCTCATGGTCCCTTGTTATTTTTAAGAAACCTTTCTTTTCATGATTTTTAACCACAAGACTGTCTTCTATATCTGAGATTCTCTCCCCACATTGACTTATTCTGCTGTGGATGCTTTCAATGGAATTTTTATTCTTCTATATATCTGCTTTAATCTGTCTTCTGGATTCCATTTCTTTCCTATGCAAAGTATTCATGGCTTCCATAATTTTCCTAAACTCTTTTTTTAAAAATCTCTATCTGTTCTAAAGTCACTAATCATGGTTTTCATTGAGTACACCATCTCTGCAGTTACCTGAGAAATTATTTCTGATTTGATTTTTTCTAGAGCCTTTTTCAACTGATTTGTTACCACTATAGAGAGGCTAGGTGGTTGGCTTTTGGATTGTCCCTCATCATTATTCCTTAGGTTGGCTTTTTGTGAACTGGATGTCTGAGGTTGCATCTTAAGTGTCGTCTCATATTCTTTTCTTTTTTTCCTTCTTTTTCTTTTCTTTCTTTTTTAATTTTAATTCCTGGGGTGATGCTTGTAAATTGCCCGGGTTGCTTCATGGTTAGTATTTAGAACCTTTGAGAAATTGATTACTTCTCTGAGGTATCTTCCAGGTGTAGCTGGTTTTTGGGTTTTGAATCTGTTGTAAGATCCTGCCTCTTTAGTTTGTTGGTGCTTGACTGAGCCCCTGTTTCTTTGGCACTGTACCATAGTATTTCCTATGACCCTTAGCCAATCTCAGTCTTAGAATATCAGGAAAAATAGCTGTTTACAACAACTGTGTCATTTTTGGCTGAAATTATGCCATTAGCAGTAGCAATAATATCACAACCGCCTAGCAAATGACAAACTGAGGTGACCATAAACTTGCCACCTTTAACTATATGAACTAGACTTTTTAGTTATATAACAAAATCTAAAACAAACCAGAAAATTATATGCAGTATATAAGTGCTTAATATGTCAATATTACCATCAAAGGTTAAAATTTAAAAGGAGTTAGGAAGAAAATATGAAAGAGGAAGAGATTAGAAGTGAGATTGGAGGACAAAGGAGGATTATGCTAGTTTTGAAAAACTGATGTAGAAGAATGACAGGAAAGAGAGAAGGAAGAGATAAAAAGAAGAACAGAACAGACCAACCACCCCAAAGAGGCTAGAAACTAAGTTCTCACTCACATAAAAACAATATCAAACAATGAAGGAGAAGAAAAAAATGAAAACAAAGCCATCACAGCACCATAAAACAAATGAGAGAGAGAGAGAGAGACAGACAGACAGACAGACAGAGATAGAAGTCCACTTCCAGGTTTGTCTCTGCTGTCACTGGTAGACAACATATGGAGACAGAGTTCAGGCCCATGTTGAGTTATCGCACATGCCAGCAGTAGCTTTTTGGCAGGGTAGCAGATAATCTCAGTGTCAGTCTGCACCTCCTGGCTGAGACCAAACTCATTTGGCCTGCAGCCAGCAGCACACCTTCCATACACCTGAGCCCCCCTGGGAGTCACTGGATGGGGCCCGCAGTTGCTCTGAGTTCCCAGCTCAGCTAGTCCCTCTCCAAGATGGCTCCTGGAAAATCGCTCTCTACTATGGGATGACTGAGCCCTGAGCTCTTACCAGCAACTAGCGAAGCCCTTCACATCTGCTCGTCGCCTTTACCACTTCATCTTTCCATAGAGGCCTCTGGGATTGTCAGCAGTTACTGGGTGTTCATAGATTTGAATTGCTCCTATTGTGTAGTGAGTTCCAACTCAGAGAGAAAGTGTCGCCAGCTACCTCCTTCTTCTATGTTGAAGTTTCTCCCTTCACTCTCTCCATGGACTTTAATTCTCACCTCAGACCCTTCCTGGGCCCAGGGGATGCACATCTCTCATTCTTGTCTTCTTCACATTGCTATATTGCAGCACATGGATAGCAACTCTCAAAGAGGCACTTTCTGTGCTACTTACTGCTCTGCTATCCTGGTGCTCATCCAGAATATTTTCTTGAGACTGAATTAGCACTGCTGCTTTGTCATCTTGTCTTTTTGGTTATAGTTTTGTTTTTTTTTAAATCTGAATCCTGGGTTAAATGCTTGACATTTATTTTCATTCCTTCAGGTTGTATCTGAAGTGTTTAAAGCAATGACTTTTCCTTTGGCTATGCTTTGAGCTATGTTTTGTACTCTTTGATTTACTTTTAGATTAAATTACTTGTGCGTGCCTTCACATATCTGTATTTTTATTTAATTTAATTTCATCTCTCTATTTCTTGAATTATATTTTGGAAACAAGATGTATATTTAAACATTTTAAAATTTACCTATAATTGATTTTGGAAAAAGAAATCCTAAAGTTATATTTACCAGGCAATTAAATGCAGGCACACACATGATTTCATTTGCATCTTGATAGGGTATGTTTACTTATTTGACAGTAAAACCTCATTCCCTTACCTATAGGTTTTTATTTAACTTGTCAAAGATTGCAAAAAGTTATTTATGTTTCTCATTATGATTGAGACTCTGTAAGTTTCCTTTTGCATTTCCTGCAGCTTTTTCTCTACAATTTAGATTTTGTATTATTGTCATAGAAAAGCTTGTGAAAAACATATTCACATTGGATTATATCAATCTGTAAGTCATTTCTCTCTCATAGTTAATATCTTTTTCTGCTTGGTTTTTGACTTGTTTTGTATCATGATTCAGTTTTTGTTAAGAAGTGCTTTTGGGTGCAAATCGCTGAGCAGTAGTTTAAACAGGGTAGGTTTTCCTTCCCATTCCTCAAGTGGCACAGAGTCAAGGTGAGCTAGGCTGGAGGGTAAAGAGGCTCCATTATGTCCTTGTGTCTTAAGAAAAGCTTGGGCTCCTTGCCTATTCTTTAGCTGGCAGCCTTGGTGAGCTGCTTTCATCCTGCTATTCATCATGTGGCTGTAAGATGGGCAGCCCGGCCTACCAGGGTTACAGTGAGTTAGTGAAAGAAGCAAAGAAGAAACGCAAAAGCAGGGGAGTGCTCAGTGCCTTCCATGCAGCTTTCTTGGAACATCCCTCTGCTTCTTTCTATTGGCCAAACCTTAGCCATAGAAGCTCTTCTAGATTCGTGAGTGACTAAGAAAACTACTGTGCCTCATAAAACTGGGATCCCCTAAGTATGTGAGTTAAGCATGGGTATTGGGTTGGCAGGTAGCAGACTGCAATGTGGATCCCCTTTCTTATCAATTAACATCCTTTGTTGCTGCTATTCTTTTCTTAGACATTAGATTTGTCTTGTAAGTTTTCCATTTATTTGTTTAATTTGAAGGTATCTTTCATCTTTATTTCTTTGTTTTTGTTGATTAGTTCTTTTGAAATAGTATCTTGCCATGTAGCTCAGGCTGACCTCAAACTCACAGCAATCCTCACCCCTCAGCCTCCTAAGTCCTAGAATCACAGACTCACACCACCACACCTGACCCTTTCTTTTAATAAGTAGTTAACCATTTACATTTATTTTAAACATACTGTGTTTTGTCTCCCCCTGATTCTTTGGTTTCTGTTCTTTTCTTTTGTCTTAATCATTTTTCTCTCATTAGTGAGACAAAATATTCAGATATGCAATGGTAAAGGAGGAAAGGTTTATTTAGCTCAGGTTGTAGAAGTTTTAGTTCATAATTGGCTGGCTCTAAGGTAAGGTGGCTTGTAAGAGGAGTATTGAAGAGAACAGTTCATGGTGCCCACAAGTTAGCAAAAGCAACAAGGCACCTTGACAGCTTCTTTCTGTACCTTTTATCCTCTTATCTAGGCTACTGGGATTAGGGCAGTATCAAACTAATCTGTGGATGGATTTAGTAATCACACACATTTAATCCCAGCATCACACACTGTAGATTCAGCCACATCTGAAAAAGCCCCATCTAAAACTGCATGAGGTTTGGGGAGAACATCTACATACAAACCACACGACTATCATTTCTTTAGTTCTTTTGTTATCCAACAGCTGGTATGTCTGTTTATTTATTTTTTTGAGGTAGGTTCTCCTATGTAGTCTAGACTGGCCTTGTATTCATTATGTAGACCAGATTTGCCTTGAATTTGGAATCTTGCTGCCTCAGCCTCTCACTTGCTAAAATTACAGGTGGTTGCCACCCTACCTGGCTTTACTTTATTTCTTTACGTTTTATTAATAAAGTTGTTTTTAGCCCTTGTTCTTCTGTAACACTGAAGATAAGTGAGTTTCTTGTTCTAGTAATATAAGCTTTTATAACCTTAAATAATTTGACTAAACTTCAGGTGGGTAACATTTCAACAATGGAAGTAAGGTATTTTTCTTCAGGTTCCCTTGTAAAAAACAGGAAAAGTGGTTCATATTTACTTCCTTTCCCTCTACTCAGTCACTTCCTCACAGACTTTTTAACTGGTGGGCGCTGGAATTTTTTTGAAATATGGTGTGTAGTTTTTAAAAATGTACTCTTCATGTAGATACAATATTGAACTAGATCAATTTATCAATAATTAGTTTAAATATGGAATCATTGCTTACTGCCATTATGTCTGCCTTACTTTTGTGTGGATGAAGTCTAAATTTTGATTTGACCTTAAATTCACTGGGATGTATCACTAAGTATCTGCTTTATCCTCGCTTCCCAGTTCCTTGTACATTTGAGAGCTTCCTTGCATTTTTATTTTACATAATTTGTAATTTTCCTGGTAGAAATTACTTTCTGGTATATACAGTTGTACAGAAGCAAACCATCAGTCTTTTAAAACTCTACCCTAAATTAATGCATTTCTGTTTTTTAAGGAGGGAGCTTTTATTGTGCACATAGAGCTGTTCATCCTTATAGGAAATGCAGGATTTCTTGGTATGTCCCTAAACAGAATGCCACTTGTCCCAGCTCGTGGTGCCATTGAGGTGTGTGTGTGTGTGTGTGTGTGTGTGTGTAATGGTTAAAGGGCATGATCTGATGGATGGAAGTGAATCACTGGGTGCATGCTTTTGAAGGGGACATTGGGACGCTGAGCCTTCGTCTCTCTTTGCCGCCTGGCAACTTGGATGTGAGCCCTATCTCCTGCCACATGCTCCTGGTGTGCAGGAGAATGGGCTACAGTCCCTGAAGCCATGATCCCAAACAAACCTCTCCTCCTTATAAAATGACTATTTCAGGTATTTCATCACAGTAACAGAACACTGACTAACATACCACTTTTTATTATTACTTTTGTCTTTAAGTGATGAACACTTTAATTCTATTTACTGTGTTAAACTATTAAATAGGAGTTTCGAGATGTAAGCCTGTAATTTCTGCTTTGACAGCATATCAAATGTAGTTCTTATGCTCAAAAAAGGGTTAGCATATCATTTACCTTCCAAATTATCAGTGAATGTTTGAAAATGTAATAGTGTTTCAAGTAATTTACATGTATAAATTGATCTATAATAGAATTAAACCAAGGTTGTCCTAGGATAACTGAAGATATCTGGTTATCTTCACTCTAGGAAGAATCTGTAAAATAGGAATAGCTGTAGAATATGCTTCCAAGAGTTGTGGTGGTACCCAAGGAAGTAAACGTGTGTGTTAAGCGCAGGTAAGAGTGTATGTCATCTTCTGAAATTTGTTCTTGTTTATAATAATGCCTATTATATTTAGAATACTCATTAGCTAAAAGGGAAAAATTAAATGGTATATTTCATATTCCTGTATGCTGATTCCCTACTTTCCTTGCAGAAGGTAATGACCTTTGGCCATTTAGATGGAGGAGTATAAGAAGTGGGTAGGAAAAGAGACTTTCAGAGACCTTGGGTACATTTTTCTTTGTGTACATTTTCATGGCCAGCTTCATCTCGTATCAAGTTATAAGGTTATTGCAAAAGATAAAGTTCCTCTAAAGTTGCCCTTTGGTGTCTTAATCCAGTATGAGTCAGCCTCATTTATGAGAATTTGAGTTATAGACAGCATTTTTTAGCTTTTGCTAAACTTTGAATCACCCAACTTCCTTATAAACCAACTCCAGGTTTTGCTTTGAGGAGAGCTTGTGAAGTAGGTATTTTTAAAAGTTCTCCAGGTCTTGAAAAAAATGGTGTTTGTAGCAATGAGTGCCAGAAACTCAGTTTCCTCAGAACCAATTGCCTAGAATCTGGAAAATGATAGCTCAGAGAGGAGCCAAAGTGAGTAGAGGGCACATGAGGAAACTGACAAAGGAGAAGAAGGGATTAAGTGATACAGCAGAAATAGACCACCTCTGCTGCCTGAGGACCAAGCAGACAGCGGCTGTGCAGCCACCAGTGGGGAGACTGTGAAATAACTTTTCTGCTCACAGAGAATCAGAGACCCAAAATGGATCAGGAGAATCTTACGCAATTGGAGATACCAGTGAGAACATGACTTACTCTTACCTGAGTGATTTCCCCAGAGTCAGTGGTGTGGGTGACTGTAAAGCAGTGCCCTAGGTCACAGTTGCACAGAAGCAGGCAGGGTCAGCATTGTAGGAAAAGTCTGGGTGTCTGAACCTCAGTCTAAGAACAGTCACACAGTTGCTTCACTGCCAAGTGGCCAGAGTAGAATAAGGGAAAGACAGTCATGGGAGACTGCCGGCCATGGGAGAGCAGACTGGAGGAGTCCTGCCAAGAGGTAGGGGCTGGGGGATCACAGTCTCAGCTCTGGTGGTGAAAAGTCAGTTTTAGCTTGAGCTGCATAGGGCTAGAAACTCACGTGGGTGACTTGCTTGCAGTGTAGACAGACCTCTGTGCCTAGCACTCTTCCGGGGGCAGACTGCCACCTCAGACTTCCTGCATGAACTACACATGCACTGGTGGAGCTCTGCTCCTTAACATGGGCCTGAGGAAAGGAGCCATGAATCCAAAACAATTGAACATTTTCTTTTATTATTCTTTGATTATATTATTTTCTTATTTTTACTCTTACTGTATTTAAAAATTTTATTTATGTATTTATTTATTTTGATTTTTACTCTTTGCTGTTTCCCTCTGGGATACATTTCCGCCCACACCTTTATCTCATTATTTTACACTGTTCTCTTTTATGAGGGTCTGTGTATTTGCGCTTTGCCCATGTTAATTTACCTATTTTTCCCTTCCAAATATAGATTTCAGAGGTTAAAGGAATTCTCTCTTGTTTATTTATATCCCCTCCTAGTTTTTCTCATATTTTTATCTTTCTTTCTCCTATTTCTTTTTATTCTCAATTTTACTTTTCTCTTCACCTTTTCAATAGACTCCCTTAAACTTTTTTTCTAAGATTTATATCAATCAGAGAAGCTTTTCCCATCCCCATTTCTCAGTAATAATTTTGTAGTTTTCCTTGTTATCTCTTTATAAATACATACTAAAATATCTTTAGCATCAATAGGACCCTTTGCCCTCCTCCTATTTCTTCCTTCCCATACTACAGAGCAATGCAGTTAGAAAAATTTCTCCTGTTTGTCTGTTTCTCTTCTCTTCTGCTCTCTGGTTGTACCTGATTCCCCAATACCCTGGGTTTTAGCTAAGTGATTTATAAAATTACCTTTGAATGCTGTTTTTGCCAATAGCGGAGACACAGCCAATGCATTTAGTGCATATTAAATGTGAATCAAGACTTGGATTATTATAATGCTTGCACTATATCTGTGGATTTCTTCTCTAGACTAATGGGAGACCCCAAATTAGAGTCTCATGGTATGATATTTTTCAGCTAGCCCTAATAGATTCTACTGCAACTGAGTAGCCTGTTGCTGCTGTAGTTGAATTGACTCCATAGGAATAATCCTGATTCAGTGGACAGCTGAGTGCCAGTGAATTTGTCTGCTAAGCCCACTATCATACCCAGGGAGAGGCACAGTAAGAATGCTTATCCCAAGAGCTCAGATTGAATCAGATTCTGCAAGAATGCCTGTAACCAGCAGAGAGAGCCCCTAAGTCTGAGTCAACTTTAGTATTACAGTGGAGGGATCTGAGGGACAGAAATGATATAACTTACAGTAAAGAACAGAAGGAGTGATTACTTACACTGGATCTACAATGTTAAATATTTTTCACAGGGAAGCAACAGCTAATAAAAATATCAATCTAAACCAGAAATTCTCCTCACTTCTCTAGTCACCAATCTTCAGTAACCTCCCCTCTATTGAAAAAAAGAAAAGAGAAAAAAGAAGCCATTTAGAAAATTTTAAGTCATAGATATGTTTATATATTAAAAAAATAAGTACAGGTACAAGTAGGATAATGGGGAAACAAGAAAACAGAAGATCTCTGAACTCTCCCCAACTCTCTCAAAGCAGTGAAAGGGACCAAATAGGGATAAGAAAACAAATACCAACTAACAGAAAACTATGAGAGAAAATGTTAGAGGAGATGAAGAAAATGGATGACTTCAAAGAGAAAATGAACCAAAAGTTCATAGCAATTACACTCCACATGCCGATGGTGGATTGCAAGGAAATGGGTAAAAAACTGGATGAATTAACCAAAACATTTCAAAATTTGAAAGACAGATTCAACAAGGATATGGAATCCTTGAAAAGATCTCAGGCACAAGTACCTAAAATAGAAAAACAATATAGAATTCATACATTGCAGAAATGAACAATGTGAAGATAGTCTGATACTGAGCACAAAATAGTGAATTATTTTGTGCTTTATATACAAAGAGCTCAAAGAATTCAAAATTAAAATAAGAGGTAAAATAAAATAGCTATTAGATGACAACAAGAAAACTAACTTAAGGCTAGTCAAAATTAGAGAAAAACTAGATAATAACAGAGAGATTCAATAGCATGCTTAAAGAAATTACAGAAGAAAATTTTCCAAGTACTAGAAAAGAATTTAAAATACAAATATGCAATGCTTATAGAACATCAGATAAACACAATGAAAGGAGGAATTCACCAACACTTACCCTCATTAAATTCACAAATATCCAACAACAACAACAAAACAAAAAACAAAAGCAGAATCTTAAAGGCAGTCAGAGAAAAACAAAAAAAAATCACATACTAAGGTAAACTGATTAGAATCACAGCAGACTTCTCAGCACAAACCGTGAAGGAAAGAGAAGCTTGGAATGCAGTATTTCAAGCTCTAAGAGCAAATAACTTCCAGTTCAGATTAATTTACCCAGAAAAGCTATCCTTCAAAATAGATGGAGAAATAAAGTACTTCATTGAAAAAGACCAGTTCAGAAGATACATGAATGCTAAACAAACTCTAGTGAAAATACTCAAGAATATTCTTAGAAACAATGAATTGGACACAGCTAAAAACACAGAGAAATTAGGGAGGTCAGTGGGTAAACAGCAACAAAAGTATTAGGAAAAGAAAAACAAGCAATACACCAACAGATAAAGAAGTAAATGGTAATGAATAACCACACAACTCAGTAGTATCTCTCAATGTTAATTACATCAACTCTGCAAATAAAGGCAGACTGGATCAACAAACAGAAACAATCTGTTGCATTTAAGAAACTCATTATATCAAAAAGATGCTGATAGGCTAAAAATTAAAGGATGTGAAATACTATTTCATGCTCCAGGACCCAGGAAGCAAGCAGGGGCAACAATCCAACTATCACATATGGTAAACTTCAAGTTAAATTGATTGGAATAGACAAAGAAGGTCACTACATACTAGTTAAAGAAACAATCTAACAAGAAGAGATAATATGGACCAAACACTGGAGCACTTACCTTCATAAAACAAGAACTGCCAAAATCAAAAGATCAGATAAACACTAACACAATCATAGCAAGGGATTTTAATACTATATTTTAGAAAAGAGACAGATCAACTAAACAAAAAACCAGAAATTTTAGAGGTGAGCCACAAACTTGAACATATGGACTGAATAGATATATACAAATTATCACTCCTTCCCAATATTCTTTTCAGCAGCACATGGTACTTTTTCCAAAATAGATCACAAAATCATCCACAAAGCCTGCTTAAGCAAACACGCAAAAACTGAATTTACCTCATGCATACTATCAGACTATTTTTCAAGAAAAATAGAATCAATGACAAGAAATCTCAGAAAAAGCAAAAGCTCCTGGAAAATCAACAATATACCTAAACAACAAATGAATCACAGAAGAAATTTAAAAATTTCTGTACATTAATGATGACTGTACCAGTCAATGAAACCTCTGGAACACTATGAAAGCAGTCCTAAAAGGAAAATTCATTGCAGTCAATGTGTAAATTGGGAAAATAGAGCAAACTCAAGTAAATAACATTATGAGAAACCTTAAAATACTTGAGAAATAACAACAAATCCAACACCAAACTTAAATTAAGGAGGGAAATTATGAAGAGCAGAGTTAAAATCAACAAAATTGAGACTAAAAACTCTAAAGCATCAACAAATTGAAGAGTTGGTTCTTGGAAAGAATAACTAAAATATATAAACCCTTTGACAAACTCACCAAGAGAAACAACTCACATCAATGCAATTAGAAATGAAAAAGGTGAAATCACAAAAGACATCAAGAAAATAGTAACTATTTCAAAAATTATATTCCAAAAAACTAGCAACTTTTGAAGAAATGGACAAATTTCTAGACACAAAAACTACCAAAACTATGTCAAGAAGTCATAAACATGTTTAATAAGCAATTGCAAACAAGAAAATTGACTCAGTCATAAAGAATCTACCAACTAAGAAAAGCCCAGAACATGATATAATTTTAGTCAGTTATATCACAAAGATCTTTAAAGAACTGAAAGGCATAGAGTGCTCCCAAATTCATTTATGGAGGCTAGTATCACCCTGATTCCAAACCCGGATAAAGATTAAACTGAAAATATGAGTCATTGGGAAATCCTGTTAATGAAGATATTAACAAGTAGACTACAACACATTCAAAAAGATCATACACCAGGATCAAGTAGGATTTATCCCAGAGATGCAAGGATAGTTCAACATACCTAAGTTAATAAATGCAATACATCACGTTAAAGAGGAACAAGGTCAAAATCTATATGACTATATCAACAGACACAGAAAAGGATTTTGACAAAATTCAACACCAATTCTTGAGAAAAACTGGAAAGAAAGAGGTATGGAAGGATGTCTTAGTTACTTTTTACTCATCGCTGAGACAAAATACCTGATGCCCAAAGTTGGGAAAGGAAAGGTTTATTTCTTACAGTTTTTGGAGGTTTCAGTCCATACTCAGTTGGCTCCAAGGCAGGGTGGCATGGCAGGGCCGCAGTTCATGGCGACTGCAAACCACAAGCAGGAACCAGCAAGAGAGAGTGAAACGCCTTCTTCCTGCCATTACATCACATCCTGGCTCCACCCCTAGGCTGGTATAGCACTCACATCCCCAATCCAAGCACTAGACAATGAACCAATCACAAATGCATACTGCAAAGGCATGAGGCTTGGGGGCCACTGACATAAACCATGACAAAGGTCCATACCTAAATATGATAAAGGCTGTATATGATTAACTAATAGCCAGCATCATATTAAATGGAGAAAAACTAAATGAATTCCCCCTGTAGTTAGGAACAAGACAAAGATGCTCACTATCACTTCTATTCAACATAGTACTTGAATCATTAGCCTGAGCAATCTGTCAAGGAAATAAAATAAAAAGGATACATATAGGAAAGGAAGAATTCAAATTATCATTATTTGAAGATGGTATGATATCCTATGCAGAAGACCAAAAAGACTCCATCAAGAAATTCATAGAATTAATAACCAACATTAGCAAAGTAGCAAGATATAAGATCAACTCAAAAATCATTAGAACTTGTATACACCAACAAGGAATGGAATTAGAAGCATGTTATGAAAATAGTGCCATTCACAGTATCTTCAAGAAAAATGAATATCTAGAAATTAATCTAGCCAAAGAAGTGAATGACTTATGCAAAGAAAACTACAGTACCCTAAAGATGGAGATTGAAAGATATCAGAAAATGGAAAGATGTCTCCTGATCTTGGGTGGGAAGAAAAACTATTGTCAAAATGGTCATATGCCAAAATTTTATACAGATTCAATACAGTCCCAATCAAAATACTAACAGAATTTTTTAAATACCTAGAGAGAACAATCCTAAAATTTGTATGAAACCAGAAGAGACCCAGAATAACAAAAACAATTTTTGGCAAAAGAACAAAGCATGCAGATAGCAATTGTTGACTTCAAGCTATACTACAAACCAAACTTTAAAAAGGCAAGACCTTGTAACAAAAACAGGCACAGAGATAAATGGAATAGGACCGAGGATTTGGAATCCTCCCCCAGACACATTCAGCTATCTGATCTTTGACAAATGGGACAGAAGCATATGTTGGAGGAAAGATAACCTATTTCACAAGTGATGTTGGGAAAATGGGTTATCTGCTTGCAGAAAAATGGAACTGGACCCTTAGGTCTCACCATAAACTAAATGAAAATCAAAATGGATCAAAGGGCTAAATGTTAAAAATAGAAACATTAAACCTTCTGGAAGATATAATAGGTAAAACACTTGAAGACATAGAGATGGGAAAGGATTTTCTATACAGAAACTCAGTGGCACAAGAAATAGCAGCAAGGATCAACAAATGGGAATATATCAGAATAAAAAGCTTCTGTACAGCAAAAAAAAAAATCAATCAGTAGAGTGAAGAGACAAGCTACAAGATGGGAAAATTTTTACCAGCTCCTCCTCAGACAGAGTACTAACATCTAGAATATACAAAACTCAAAAAAATTTAAGCCATCTAAAATTAAAGAACCAGACACAAAAATGGGTAAGAGAAGTAAGCAGACACTTCACAGAGGAAGAAATACAAATGGTCAACAAATACATGAAAAATGTTCAGCATCTCTCAC
>PVJX010024499.1:0-28023 GCA_004027295.1 Dolichotis patagonum
CCAGATTACTCCTGGCTTATTCCTCCTTTAACCTGGCAAATAAATGCCTGCTCTGAATGGTTTTTGATTTTTGCCAGTGATGCCCCAAGAGCAGCAGCAGATAACGTCAGCATTAGTGACGGCAGGAGAGAACTTGTCTAGGAATTGTCGATTTCTGAAGCCTGGAATGACTTGCTGGATTTGATATTATTTCTTCACACACTGAATAATGCCTGATGTGGGAATGTGGCTCAGAATCTGGGTGTATTTCAAAAAAACGCCATCCTCGTACGGATGACACTAATGTTGAATCTTTAATATACGAGAACTACTCTGTCTTCAGCGAGCTAAATGCCATTAACAGATCAGTAAAATTTAAGAGCTGAATGTTTAGGACTGAAAGAAGCCATTGTGCTCTGTGCTTTGAGTGCATTTTTATTCCAGTTATGACACCCTAAAGAGTAGGATTCATATACTCACTTTACAGAGAAAATCGTGACTTGGGTAAAGAACACTCCCAGGACTGTAAAGCGAGTATCTCCTGGGGCTAGGGTCCACCTGGCTGGCCCAGCTCTACCCTGTCCCCTGGTGGGACTGCCCGCTGGTCATCTAGACAGCTTTCAGAGCACTGGGCCACCAATAATTCAACCGCTTGCCCCAAGTGAGCAGACCGAAGACCACTCCCAGCGTTCCATCTCCTGGTTCAGTTCTCTGGTCTTCCCACGGCCCCTGGCGGGGTCACAGCTCTAGTCTTTCATGAAGATTGGTTAAGGATGATGGTGCTTTAATCCCCACCGGACCAGAAAGTTGCTGGTTTCTATGAAATCCAAGCCCTGTGACATGGTTCAAAGGGTCTGAATGATACTCTGGTTAGAAAAGTTCTCATTGTCCATTAATAAACATCAGTCTGCAAACAGCAGACCCCCCCCCCCAAGGAGGCAGTGGGTACAAAAAGTGCCTAGTGGGCACAAAGGGACAGTGAGTGCTGAGTCTTAGAGGTGGAATTGGAGGCAGCCTTCAGGGGTCTAATCTCATCAGCCAGCCTGGAGGGAAATAGACAGCAGGGCTCTGCTTCCTACGATGCCTTTTAAACTCCTGACCAAAATGCACCGGTTTCATGAAATCCTGCCCAGTGTGTCCTACAGTTGTGTGTTCAAGGACTCAGAATCCCTTCTGGACTCCCATTAGCATTGTGAATCCTGGGACTCAACTTGTCATCCATTCAAAGGGTATATTGTTGCCCACCACAGAATTGTCCCTCATCACCTCTGAGTATTCACCTTTCTCCCCTATGATTTTCAGCAAGGGCCCCAAGAACAAGGTGATATTTCTCTGCCTCTGCAGATGGGTCCATTGCCCGCATCTTGTCTGGCAGAATCTGAAGGGAAGTGACAGGCAGGACATGTGGGGCTGGCCCTTCCAGAGGGACTCATCTGTCCTCCACCTGCTGCCTCATGTGACCCCTGCTCTGCACCTGCTCTGTGCTGGAGCTTCTCAGAGAGCACAGTTTCCGGAAGGACATTGCCACTTCCTGTGAGTGTGCGGATTTGCTCTCGGGAGGAGCTGGGAGCACTGTAGATCAAGCATTTGTCATGGCTGAATTTCTCCATGTCATCAGCAGTGTGAGGGACCTCAGGGGGACAATTGGGCAGGGACATCTATCTGTGGTACAAGTCTGTCTGTCTGCCACGCAGAGGATAGGGAAGGGTTTGGAGTCTTGGTCCTAGAAGAGGATTAGCATGTGTGTGCCCATGGAACACGCTGCCCGGCTCTCTTGGGGCACCCTGAACACTGCTACTCCTCCCTGAAACTCTGTTGGCTGGGACCTGATCACATTCCATGGCTAACTGCTTTCCTATTTCAGCTTCTCTCTCTAAAGAGAAAAGACAAAAGAATAAGGAGAATGCAGGCATCATAACTCATGGGTATCAGGCCTCATGCTGTCAGACTTGGACACTGCTGCTGCTTGCTCTCTGTGCTGGTGGCAGCCACAGTTCACAAAGCCACCACAGAGGACCTCAGTCAGATATAGCAGGCAGATTACTCTGCTGGAAATGCCTCCCAGTCCCACTGGGCTGGAGCATAGGGCCTGCCCCTTTCCCACTAAGATCCAACTCTTTATAAGCCATGCCCATCTGGCCTCTACTTCTCCAATGCCCCCTCTCTGGCTTTTCTGCACAGGTGAGGATTCCTCCTTTCCTGGACACCCTCTCTCATCCCACGTCTCCTTTGCTCACTGAATGCCTACAGAAACCACAGATCCATAGCTCTGGAATCCCCTTAGGGAGCCTTGCCTTCTTGCCTCACCTGAGACTCCTCCTTGCAGTATCCATGAGCCCTGGGATTCCTCACACCAAACAACATTTTCTAACCATTCCTCCATCAGCCTAGGGGCCCCTTACCCAGAGCAGAAGCTGCACTGCTCACCCCACTGTATCTCTGGAGTCACTGCCTATTGTACACCACATGGTCTGGGGGGCCTGTGAATGCTAATACATCACATAAAGGCACTGTTAATAGCAGCTCCACTTACTAATCACCAGCATCCCAAGAACTCTTCACTGAAGTTGCATTTTCTTTTAATACACAGGCAAGTCATAAGTAAGAAGAATTTTGTCTCCTGGTCTCCAGAGACCGAGCTGCTTTCCACTGTACCATAATGACAAATTGCAATTAAGAAGTTAAAACAAACAAACTTGACTCTGTTGATCTGGGACATACTTTGGGAACTCTTCTATCAGGGGAAGAAGAGAACTTTCTAATGGCAGTGGAGAGAAGTCACCAGGAAGTGATAAAGAGCTGTAAGCCTTCTGAGGCTTATTCATTGTTGATACTAACGTGGAGTTATTTAAATATAGAATTTCATTTTGCTGAGCACAATAAATTCAATATCCCCTACAAAGTGAGATATAAAATAGACCTTCACTTCCTTTCACTGATAATTCATCTGCATGCACTGCTTATTGAGTTCAGACAATGAGTAGTGGGGCGTTAGGGTTAATTTTCTTTTGAAGCATCACAGCGTTGTTTACTAGTTTTATGACACAAGTTGATGAACATTCAATGGGAGGTATGCGTGACAGAATACAGAATTTTTAGGGCAAGGTGGCCGTTAAGGGAAAGAGAAATTGCACTCAGTTTGGGTAATTAATCTGTTTTTTAGCTGCCTCCACTGTTTTAAAGTAGAACTGGGAACTGAAGGTCAATAGTGAAGGCGTTTCAGTTATGCCTTAGTCTAGATTGATTCCATCTACAATTCACGCTCAGAGAAAGGTGCTCCAACCTTCTTGGAAGGTTCCAAACTCGGCCTCTCTTTCCTGTATGGGCATTTTGCCTGGAAATCACACCTCTCCCTGGCTTGGTAGTAAAGCTGACCTTGATCTGAGGTTTTTAGCCAGCCCTGTTTTTTTAGGACAGTGATGGTGAACCTTTTAGAGACCCACTTACTTATCACGAAGTGCCAACTGTGCAATTAAATGTGAATATTGAGATTTTAGTTTAGATAAAAACAACTCACACTACGTGTGATGTCATGGCAGACACGTGTGTGTGCGCTTGGCATGTATTACATAGGTTCATGGTCAAGGCTCTAGGGACTGAACTGGAGCTTAAGGCTCCTGGGTTAACACACGCTTTCTCTATGTTACTGTGTAATGGCCAATTGGGGCACGGTGTGGACAGAGAAAAGCCCCTTCCCTCACGAAGCTGGCAGTCTACTTGGCAGATGGACAATAAACCACGAATGTACCATCCTGTAGCTGCTCAGGGACAAGGCTGGGTCAGCACAGAGGATGCTTGGGTGGGTAAAGAGTGAGTGGTCAGAGCCCGCGAGAAAGACAGCAGTGTGGGCAAAGGAGATCAGCAGGGGTTGGGTGAAGTCTAATGAACCCTGAGGACCATGGCAAGGGCTGGGTTTTATTCTCATGGGGTGGGAGTCACCACGTGTCTGGTTCCAGCTCTGAGCCTGCTTCTCCACCCATAGGTACCTCTTCTGGGCCTCCTCTTCTCATACCGTGCTGAGCCTGAAGAATATGGACACTCCCCACCCACCAAGATCCTCCAATTCTGCTGCCTTCTGCCTATGGGGAGAAAGCACAGCCTGATGGGGCTGTAAGCAGAGCTGTGGTTCCTTTCTGTTGAGTCTAGGGCTTCCCTCTCCACCTTCTATGACTGAGAGCATCCTGAAGCCAAGGTAATATTGCCCCTGGTAGAGGACCAGGTGACCACTGTAGCAGGAAGTCTGCTCCAATGAGGGACATGAAGGAAAAGCCAAACTCCACATAAGACGTTCACATTCCTTAGTGCTGACATAATGACAAGGATAGATGACATCATTGTGCTCCATATTCTAGGTGGTAGAGCAGGGTTCAAATAGTACTCACGTGCACTTAACCTTTTCAGCCAACCTTGGAGGCTGGCATGGTTCCATTCATCATGTTTCAGTTGGGGAAACTGAGGTACGGGGCAGTCGTGCTCTTTGCTCAATTCACACCATCTGATAAGTGGCCTGGTAGTGACCTTGTGCCAGGATGTCTGAGCCCAGAGCCCGGGCTCAATTCCATCTCACATGCCCCATGTCAGCAGAGGAGCCCTGCTGATGTCAAATAGTGCTGTCCTTTGTGGGAAATGGAACCCACTGGAATAAAGGCCAGCACTCACTGGCTTTTCACCAACACACTCTTCATCTCTCCAGGACTTTAGGCCTTGACCATGGAAGGCACTAATACATATTTGATGAATGAATGAATGAATGAATGAATGGATGGATGAATAAAAGTGCTTTGTGTAGGGTCCAGCAAATAGCAATTGATCGCTGCTATTATTAAGTTTGCTCATTGCTGATGCATCCTGTTCTAGGAAAGGTGGCCTGTGATGACTTTCTTGGTCAATACTGAAAGATACAGGGAAGTCACTGAAGAGGAAATCGATTCTCTTAGCTGCACTATGGGTACCAACAAGGATAATACGCTAAGAGACCTTGCTTTGTGTCCAAGTTTCCCCTGTCTGAGTTTTTCGATCTTGTTTACCTTGCAGATTTCCTGGGGAAAGGCAGGAGTTTTGTACATTTGGACAGCGATGTCCAAAAGTAAAATATTATCATCACTGGTTTCCTATCGCTGTATTGCAGTCTCCCCAGGCCACCTCCACAGAGCTGCTAGGAGCTGCTGGATGACACAAACAGGGACAGGGACAGAAGCTGTCCAGCCAGGTGTGATGCGCTTCTGCTGAGCCCTAGAGGACCTTCCTGCATCCAGACACCGCAACTAGATTTGGAAACAGATACTAAGAACCCAAAACACCACCATCATCACAATAAGCTTTTTGAGAAACATGAAAGTGATCTCAACTACTGACTTGCAGAAAAGTAGCAGCACATAAGAAACATAAGACAGCAACAGATCTTGGATTATAAACTAAATATTATAGATGAATGCAATGTCTTTACTCCAAATTTAATTAATGACTTATTGATTGAGCCTTAGGGATATTTCAGTAGTAAAAAGAACAGTTTAAGTCCCATTTTGCCAATGAATAGCTATGTGATCTTGTATTACAAAACCTAACTTCTCTGAATATCAGAGACTTGTTCTCAATGGACAGGTAAAGAAATGTCTCAGGTTATATAGAGTATCGCATGGACTACCTTGTGTGTGCCACATGCCTGGCACCTAAAGTATTTAGTGAATGAGAAGGTCTGGCTAGAAACCTTCTTTGATTCTCTGGCGTGGTTAACAATATGCACAGGTTAGCAGGGAGTGCTGGTACGTGCCTATAGTCTTAGCACTCAGGAGGCTGAGGCAGGAGGATTAGAATTTCAAGGCCAGCCTTGGCTACAGAGGAAGTTCAAGGCCAACTTGGGCTACGTCTCATAAAGCCAGACAAACAACCAAACAAAAACCATACAGTCCCCAAAAACTGCTTGGATAGGTCAGTGCAGAACAGTGAGAACATTTACAAAAAAACCTTCCATGGTTAAAAAGAAAAAAGATACATACAGTGTGATCCATGTATGTAATTACACATTTGCATATATCATCAAAACACACACGCATACATGTTGTTAGGAAGTCCCATATGTTGAATATTCTCTAGGGAAAGTCTAACTTGGTAGATATTTTAATTCTCTAACAATTTTAAACTCTTCATTCTAGATGGGGCATGGACAAGGTATAACTTTGGACGTGCCTGAAATCCCCATTTGAAATTATCCCTCAGGGAAGATTATGGAATCAGCTTTTGTTTAGAGCTGAGCTGTGTCCCTTCACATAAAGACATGTGGCCCTTTTCATAAAGAAATGCCAGGCCAGGCGTGACTTAGAAAGTTTATGGCCCCCTTGGAGAACTGGGCTACTCACTGAAATGCCTATTAAGCTTACAGCCTACACACAAAGGATAATCAATGTTTCAGGTGTCATTTTTCTTTTTATTTATTTATTTTTATTTTATTTATTTTTTTTATCGGTACCAGGGATCGAACTCACGACTGCCTGCTTGCAAGACAGGCGCTTATGCTGCTGAGCTAAATCCCCAGCCCCATCATTTTTCTTTTTTATGTGTCAAATTGAAGTCTCATCAGTAAATACAAAGACAGGCCATTATCCATTCCTGATAGTTTTACTCAAACAGAATCGCTAGGAAACTGGTGGCACTTTTTGAGTTTTATATGAAAATCTATTTCTTTTGGAGACCAATTTTAATGAAGATGCCGTGTTTTGTTTTTTAATAAAGCTGGCATTTAGGAGAGGTAGGAGCCATCAGTGGCTCACTTCTTGGCAGCTAAATGACTCTTTTCCACTGAACACTGTCATTAGTTGAATCTGGTCTGCTTGTCTTGCCCAGCCTGACAGGTGGCTGGGAAATCCACCTGATTACGCCCTCAGGGAGCACCTGTCAGCAGGCATAAAATCATTTCTTCCTGCTCTGTGAAAGACATTTGCAACTTTCTTCAGAAACGATAAAATGCTCAGCATCTGCACGCTTGAGAATGTTATGTTTCTTGAAGTATTTTTAGGTTAATTATTGGTAACTATGTTTCATGTTAATTCATTTATTTTCAAAATGGCCTCAATTCTGACTCATGATATTGTGAAAGAAAGAGTAAGTTTTTGTTTGGTAGGGGTTAGAATCTGGTGCACATGACCCTGCCCACTCCCTTCTGGTTTCCAGAAAGTAACCAGAAGATGGGTAGCAAGTTATTATTTAATTGAATAGGGAGTGGGAGTTTTGGTCAATTTAATGTTTTGGTTAGTGGAAGTTGCCTTGCATAAATCCTGCATTTTCCATTTCTGCGTATCAGGTCCTCTGCAGTGCAAATGCAGGTAAGTTACTTTGTGGATGCATGGGCCTGAAGATCCTGTCAACAGGCCAGAGGTCTCAGTGCCATGAGGTTCCCAGACCACCGCCCACCATTCTGCCAGCTCTCCCGATGTGTACCCACTGGCTTCTCTTCCAAATAGCATCCCAGACCCGGTGCCCTCACACTCTCTGGTCATCTGCTCTCCTCATCCTTTTTCCTTGCCACTCTTACCAAACTGCACAAATGGTCTAAAGTTTCCAGTGGTTCAAGTGACACAGAGGTGGCATTTTACTAAGGGCCCACAATGTGTGGGTCTTTTTTTATAACTCACACAACAGCATGACACACATATACTGTGAGTCAGTTCCTGTGTGGTTGTGTATAGACACAAAACACACAAAATGTTATTTCCCTTGGCGTAATTATGGGATATCCATAAAGGTTAAGAAACTTGCCCAAGGTTACCTGGACTGGGAGGATGTTAGAAAATGCTCAGAGGAAGAGGACAGAACGTAGGAATCATGAGAGGCCTGGAAGCCTTGCCATTTGTGGGTGAGTTTCAAGGACATTCTATTAAGTAAAGTAAACCAGGCACAGAAGGACAAATACCACATGATCTCACTCACATGTGGAATCTAAGAAAGTTGATCCCATGAAGTTAAGAGTGGATTAATGGTTCCCAGAGGCTGAGGAGGGAGAACACAGAAAGAAGCCGGTCTCAACCTCCGGTCACCTACAGGAGTAGGGTCTGACATCCTCTGCACAGATGGGCGATTATCTTGCATTGCGTATTTCCAAACAGCTGGAGATTTCAAATGCTTATCACAAAGAAATTGTAAGTGTTAAGTTATTAGCCATACCAGTCACCCTGATTTGAGCATTACACAGGGCAAATATGAATCAAAACCTCCCATGGTACCCCATGTAGTCTATAATCACATGTCAGTAAAAAATAATGCAGGGGTACCTCAGTTAACAAACTTAATTCTTTCCACAATTCTGTGAGGTACCACCATAGATCAAGAAGAAAACCCTTCAGAAAAAAAAATGCCTGACCCATAGCAACCCCAAAATTCCAAGCATATAAAAAATTATTATGTTGAAAACAAACTTCTGCTCATATTTCTCCCTCTGTCATATCATCCAACAGGCTAAAATGTAGCATGTGGTTATTAGGTTAAGTATGATTTTCTGAAAACAAATTATAGCCTTTGTCAGTAATGGCCTCTGCCGGTCCCTGAGTGTAGGTGTGACGGGAACAGGCTTACAGGGCAGCTGGGTGGGAACAGGTTGGGTATGATGGGGTCTCTCCAACTGCCACTCACTCTGTGATCGATCCATGGTGCTGTCACTCATTCAGATCTCTCAATGGCATTGGAACAACGACTTTTAGAAAACTGTCCCCTACCCTGGGATGGCCACTCAGTCCACACCATGTTCCAGCTTTCTGTACAGCTGTGGTCACCCCCTGACATTCCTGGGGACATTCCTTGATGGCTACTGCCTGCTCCTGAGAGCAGGGTCTCTCCTTGGAGTAGCACTTGGCCTGGGAGGCAGAAAGTGCTCCACACCATGACTGGCTGTATGTACCAGTGGGTTCTGTGCTTCTGGTGGGATGTGCCATGCTTCCTGTCTTTTCTCATGAGCAAATGGCACTCTGTGGGCCCCAAACATGGCAGCCCATAAAGCTGAGGCTGGTTGCCAGGACACACACCAGGAGACTTCTAGCCCCAGATAAGGTACCCACCCTTTCTCAGAAAGGGAAGTCACCCCTGCACAGAAGGAGCAGCTTCCGGTTCAGCTGGCCCCTGGACAAGAAGAGGGAGGAGACACTGCTTGACCACTTGCTGTGAGCTCAGAACAGGTAGAGGGGCTGTGGCAAAGGTGAGCTGCTCAGAAAGCATGGGGGAGAGTCTCAGCACAGCTCAGGGGCCACAGCTGCACACATCAGGCTTAGTTTGGCAGATATGGATCAAAAGACATCAGCAGCAGAGGTTACTCCAGCCACTCATGGTTGACCACACCTGTACCCACCTGTGATGAGAAGAGACAGCCGGCTTTGTGCAATGAGCTCTGCCTGAGCCCCCACTCAGACCAGCTGTGTTGGAAGTGCTGGGCACGGGGCCTGGGCACCATCACTATTTTTAAGAGCTCTCCAGGGTATAGCAATGTGCAAGCCAGTTTATGAACCACTGGAATCAAGTACAGTGTAAATTTCATTACCCATCTTTGGATTCCTTTCATGTTTCCAAGGCAAGAAGAGTCTTTTCAGAAATGTGAGAAGGAAGTGGAAGGAGACCAACCCTGTGTGTGCCACACACAGACACAAAGCCCTGCCCTCATCAGATACCATTTTGTTGCTATTAAGGACTTCAGACTTCCAGATTTTTCTGAGAATTCGTACAAAATAGCAAGTTCACAATGCCACCAATGGAATATCCAGAGAAAGACGAACATGACAGAACTCATCTGCCTGATTTCTTCTTTAGTACTATGGGTCTAGCACCTTCCATAAAATTTAGCAAATATGAGTCTAAGGCCCCTACTTCAGCAAGCTAAAATGACTGTCAGGAGACTTGCTAGGTCACCAGGAAGATGAGGACTGGTATTGCCTCTGCCTGCTTTCAATACCTGGCCATTCTTGTGACCAGTGGCACCTGATGGCTCCCTGGGGTGGCTCCTTTCCTGGAGGGCTCCAAGTAGAAAGTGGGGGCTGAGATTAAGCCAGCAAGGTAGACAGGTGACCCCACCACATGCCTCCCATTTCACTGACTTCAAATTTCAAAGACTTTGAAGAAAGACTCTCTCTCTGTGAGCTGGAAACTTAGCTGGAGATACAATGTTCCAATAAACTAGTAAAAGCCAAGTGCTACTTTCAGAGCACATCTAAAAAGGTATTATCCAGAGGTGATACTAGAGATCACTGACATTTACCAAGTACTGAATATGAGTCGGGCTTGGCATTCATTGTTTTAAATGCATGCATTTCTTTAATCCTCTTGCTAACCCAGTAAAGTAGGTATTATTATTATTATTATTATTATTCCTACTTTACAGATGAGAAAACTAAGGCACAGAGGCAAGATAACTTGTCCACAATAATTCAGAGCTATCAGCAAACATATATATATATATATATATATATATATATATATATACACACACACACACACACACACACACATAACCCATTTGGGTCTTTCCAGAAAACTCCTATATTTCTAAAGAACATTAGCTGCTATCTTAACAGGCCCCAAGCATCTCCTTCCTCACTGATCCATTTCTCCTGGAGAACAAACGAGGTGACTCAGTCCCTTGCAGACAGTACGCCTTCTGTCTTGCTGTATAAAATCTACCCTCTTCAAGTTCAAATACCAGTTTCCCATGAAGTCATCCCAAGCACTCAAATACAACAAGCTTTAACAACTCCATGTCCCTTTAACTCCACAAAATGTTCTGCCATTAAGAAATATCAGCCAAGTGGTTGTTTCAGGTATGTGTCATACAGAAGTATATTAAATTCCTTCCTGCAGAAACACAATGTCTGGTCCACTGAGGTCTCTAATCAACAGCTCTTTACTATTGTGTCTTGAACTTCAAAGAGTTGTGAACATCTTGTGATGTTCTTGAGGGGGAGGCCTAAGCAGAAGAGAACAGTGGAGGCTGAGAGAGAGCTGTGAAGTTTTACTCTCTGTATTGAAGTTTCTGGAAATGTCTCTTCCCCACTGACCACACAAGACTTGAGGTCAGCTTTATATTCAGGAGATTTAGTGACTGTAATCCCTGATGGATCACAGTCTCTGAATACACATATCTACTGTGGACACCAACACAGGCAGTTCCAGGTCTCTCTAATCTAATTCTTTGAACCTTAGTATGCTATGACACGTGGTAGACTCGTTCACTGCGCTGGCCTAAGAACTGGTAAATACAGAGACACGTTTAAAATATGTAGGGACCACAAACCAGATGGTCAAATGCCTTTCAAAAGATGGCTCAGAATTGTAATTGTGGACGACACAGTCGTGGATTGGGTTTACAATACATAATCCCACCTGGGGGGCTGCAGTGGGACCCCTGTGACCCAGACAATGAAGAAGTCAGGGGTTTCCTTAAGCAAGACTAAGGTATGTATGGATGATAAATGGTTATGCAACATAATTTGCGTTTCCTTCCTCCCACATGACAAACAACTGTCTTTTTGGGTGCGTGCCCGTGTGTGCGTGTGCATATGGGCACGTGCATGCATGGATTATTTAGATAAGCTTCAGCTCATTCTTTTACTCATTGTGAGAAAATAAAAATTCTTATCATATGGGCATGGAAATTTTGGCCATAATAGATAACCAAGTGAGAAACAAACAAACCAAAACAAGATTGCACATCACCGGGCGACAGGGATGACAATTAAAAAAACCACCGCAGACCCTCAGGGAAGACAAGTCAGTGGGATGCTAAGCCTCAGGACGCAAAATTCATTCTCGCCTGAACTTTCCTGACAGAGCGCAGAGCAAGGAAAATGAACTGCGTTTTCACCTGACAAAGAAAACGCAGGCAGCTGCTCTCCAACTTCAGTTCCCAGAGGGCTGAAGACGGAATCTGCCATCTGCAGAACAGCTTTTGTTCCTTGGGAAGCCCGTAACCCAGGATGTTTAAGTGACACACCACAAAGGGAGACTGTCCCGCAGAGAGGGCATCCTGATGGCAGTGGTTAATATGTACATGTTTCTTGGTTAATCATTGACTCAAAACCCCCTAGACACGAAGGACTGGCAAATCCGCCTTGCTGACAAAGGTACATTCAATAGATCATGAGAACGAGTCTACTGGGAAAGAGATGACCGAGAGGGTCACATAACAGAAAAGACCGGGGAAAACAGGCAATACTGATCTCATATTCAAAAGCAGCAGCTGGCCCCCGTGTAACTTATTCTAATTAATACAGCCTTCACCACATGCGTTTCTGGCACTGACTCTGAGTGGAAAACTAGTAACCAAAGTCTTATATCCTTATGCATAAAGCCAGGCAGGTCCAGCAACAGCGACCGTGAACGGTAAGACTGCATGCAGGTGCGTACCTTCACCTCCTGGTCGGTAAAGACCTCCACGTCCACCACACAGGCGACCAGCGTGGAGACATCACAGTCCATGCTAGGGACTGGCATCCCCTCCCGAGTTCGCAGTGAAGATCCAGGCACCCTGCGCTGGGCGTGGAGGGCAGAGGCTCCGGTGGGCAGGCGGGTAGTGCAGGGCTCACCCAGAGGCTGCCCTGCTCTGGAACGTGGGCACCTGGTGCCCACTCCCGCTGCACACAGCCCTCGGTGACTGAGGCGCACAGGGGAGGACCGAGCGGTCCGGCTCGCTCATGGCAATGACATCACCACCCAGGCTGACACAAGCCGAAGCTGCCTTTTTTTTTTTCCTCCCTGCAAGCCTTTTATCTCCAGGCAGCGCAGTGGAGCAAATTGAACATGATTATGTGCTAAATCTGAACTCCAACTAAATCAATTCAGGCGGCGTTAGCGAGGAACTGAGTCATGGCTGTTGTTTCAGCTGGGTGCTTGTGTTTGCAAAAACCCAGGGGTTGGTTGGGGGCATCCAACACCAGAGGGTCTGCTCTGGCAGGACGGGTGAGCACAGTTCTGAAAGGAGTCTCCTGGGGCTCGGGTTTGACAATTTTCTGCCTCGGAGATAAGCAGGAAGTTGGAGGGCTTTGCAAATGACTTGCCTCCTGTTAATTGCTCCGTGCCGCTCGGAGCAGCCGTGCATGTTCTGGGCATCCTAATGCATCCCAGGCATAGGCTGAATAGAAATCCATTCTTGGGGTGACTAAAGAACTGGTTGACTGTTATTTCAGCAGGCTGGTAAGAAGAGATAATTAGTGCTTGGTGGAAATTCTACCTGAAGCACACAAGTGCAGACCTGTAACTTACAAAAGCATCCTTGTAAGCTCAGGATTTCAGACTGTCTCCAAGGTCATTCGAATCAAAGGCAGGCAGTGGAAAGGAGTTAAAGCAAATGCCTTGCCTGGGGACAGATGGCAGAGTCCCTGATGTGGGTCACTGTCAGAGCCTTGGGTACTTCTTCACCTGAGACTCTGGACACAGCTCTTTGCTTTCTCAACCTCTTTCTCTTGATGACAAAGCCTTGAAGGGCAGGGCTGTGGCTAATTCACCTCATATTTTGAGCTCCTAGCAGAGAGAGGCAAGCATGAGAAGATGATATATGTATAATGATTCAATCAAACAGGAATAACCTTCTTTCCCAGCTAGAGTGAGCAAGGGGGGAATATCAGATTGATTTTAATTTTACCCTTGCTTATGCAAGTCCCAGTGGATCTTACTGACACCCTAGTGGGCGCTGTCCCCAGTGAGAACACAGCTGCCTCTCCAATAGCCACAGGAACGTTATGAGTTCTTTTGTTTTGTTTTTTGAGGCATGGGTCTTGCTATGCAACCCAGGCTAGCCTAGAACTCATGGCAATCCTCCTGCCTCAGCTTCCCGAGTGCTGGAATTACAGGCCTGCACCACCACACCCACCAGGAATGTTATGATTTCCAACAGATTGGAACCTCTCCAGCACATCATTGCACAAAGCACCCTAATGTCACATGCAAATGTGAAAGGCAATATTTCAGCTGGAGTGTTGAAGTTTGGTCACTGGATCACACTTGAGCACAGCACTACATTCAACCAGGCATTTTCCATGCTAAAAAGGATTTGTTCCCAGACAGACCTTAGACTAATGTCATGGCTCTTCCATGTCCTCACGTACGGAGGGAAACATAAAGTCCTGTGTGCATATAGCTCAATAGCACTTTCCAAGGGTGACTGTGTGCCAAAGACAAAGTGACAAAAAAGCAAATTTCATCATCTTCATCTTCTGCATAAAGTGCAGGGAAAAGAGGAGATGAGAAGACAGCACCTATCCAGTGACAAGTCAGTGGTGATGGAGGATGAGGAGGAGGCGGGTAGTGTTCGGAGGAGGCACTGAAGGGTGTTGTGGCTGGGGAACATTAGATGCCACATTACAAAGGCCAGTGAGCAACGAGGAGGGCATGACCTCTGCTCTGACCTTGAGACATGGCTACAACTTTGGCAGGCAGAGGAGGAAGCAAAACCCTCTAGCCAGGGAAGAAGGACCGGAAATGCTCTAGGGGTGAAGGGAGAATAAGATGTCTGGGGCAAGGCACATTTAGGGTTAAGATTGAAGTCTGAAATAAACAAAGGAAGCAAAATCCAGGTGACGTCAACCTTGTGGGGCCTGCCATGCCCACCTGGCTGACCATGAAGGTCCAGGCAGAGTTGCTGAGTAGGTATGTGGGGGTTGCATAATTATAGCCAAAATGGAAAGTATACACAAATCTAAGCATGTTTCTCAATATCATTGGCATCTGTTCAGGAGGTCAAGCTGAAATTGACATTTTTCCATATCCTGAAATTTATTTAAGGTTTCCCAGTACAGGCATAGTGAAAAATGTCTAGCAAATCTACTGTCTGCAATGAAATATTCTGATTTGTAGTGTTTCAAATCTCTGTGGTATATTTCCAAGGGCCAGAAAAATGTCTGACCCTTGGGAGGTCCTCTAATAAACACAGGAAATACAAATGGATAAATACTGCAAAGGACTGAATCTGAAAAAGCAGATACAGAGACAGAAATCAATAGAGATGTCTCCTGACCTCTAGGGACAGGGTGGCCCTTGTAGTGGATGTGTGCGTGTCTGGGGATCATGCCATTAATCTGACAGTGGAGCCCTGATGCAGACAGCCTCACTCAACTCATCTGATCAGAGTGTCCCAGCAGTGGCCCAAACCATTGCCTGACTTCAGAACGGGAAGGGACAAGATGTGACACAGATGCCTTTCTAGGGTCGCTTCTCCTCATCCTGGGCTGGCCATTCTCAGAGGCTTGACAGTTGAATTGGTGCTGTCCCCTCCACTTGGGCAGGAGGACCTGTCACCTTCCATCCTCCCCGAGATGGGGATGTCAGCTGTGGCCACATGGGCTTTATTGACTCTGTTAATGCTCTGGGTTGTCTGAGGCTTGACTCTCCTTCTATACCCTACCGCGGATCACTTAGGACTGTTTCTGTACCAGAGAATTTCAACGTACTCAGAAGAAGCACACAATGATCCTTCAGGAACCCATGCCTTGGTGCAGAAATAACAAACATGGGGGGCTTGTTGGCCTCCTGTGCCTGTGTCCTGAGTGTGGGCCCCTGGACGATGCCCCTGCATCATCCAGGACCTGGAAGGGCAGGTTTTAGCTCCGCCCACTTCCATGCTCAAATTATTTTGAAGCAGATGTCTGGCGTTATTTCATGTGCAAATACTTAAGAAGATATCACTAAAAGACAGGATTCTTTGCAATCAAAACACTTACCATCGCAAGCTCCAAAAAGCAAGAATAACTCCTAGCACCCCCAGCACCCTGCTGGCATGCACTTATTTCTTTCCCCGCATTGGCACACTATACCTGCTCAGCCCAGGCCCTCTCTCCTCTCCCCACCTGTCCTTTCTCTCCTGTCTAACAGTGAGTTTGCTTGTGGAAAGTGGAGCCTGGACTCTTGTATCTCTTGTGTCCATTTGAGGCCATCGTGCTTTCTCCCACCTCCTAATTTTTTCACCCCAAGTTTTGTTGTTGATGGCAAGGAACACATACTTGTTGTCAATTGCAATTTCTAGGTTTTCTCAGTGAACTACACATAATATCATTCAACTGGCTTCTCTACCACCCCCAGGCTAAACCCAGAGGCTGAAATTCAGGTGTGGTGCAGTCCCTCCGAGGGCAGTGTGGTGTCCAGCCCTCAGTGGGTTCATAATGCTAACTGCCCCTCTACTGTGGCATGAAAGGTCTTTTGTGTTCACTGCCTGCACCTGCTTATTTGCCAGTGCTGTCTTTCAACATTTATTCCTGCTTCCCTACTATCCTCCAAAGATAATGGAAATTTTTCCTCTCTTTTGAAAGTTGGGGATTATAGCTGGGGATTTAGCTCAGTGGCTTAAGTGCCTGCTTTGCAAGCAGGCAGTCATGAGTTCAATCCCCAGTACCAAAAAAAAAAAAAAAAGTATCATTATAAACTCTTGGGTCAGACATATTTGATGAGTTTCAGTCCATTGTAGTTTTATCTCACGGAAGTTCACATTGCCTATCTTGGCTGGAGGGAGTGTAATAAGGTTGGTTCCCAAATCCTTCCAGCAGATCCCAGCAGTCTTTGCCTTCTGGTATGACAAGGCGTTCCAATCTCATCTTGTTCATTTCCTGCCCCAGATAAGGAAGGAGTCAGGCATTTCTCCAAGGAGCCTCAGTTCCATTTAGTAAGTATTTCAGCCTATTTTAAGATCACAATCTATATATTTAGAGATGTTCTTTGTACTGGGCTGGGTATTGTTTACAAGCCTGTTCCACTAACAGAGCTAGGGGAGATGTAAATACATTTTAAAGATAACATGATAACGAGAGTCTGGAGTGATAATTCCAATTCAAATCAGGGCCACAAGCCTTCAGCTCAACCTTATCTGTCTGACTTCTGTACCCTGCCTTCTGCACCGTCCACCTTGGTTCTATACCAGCAACATTTATCTGGTCCCGTACTAGAGGAACAAGAGCCACAGACCCACGAGATAAACACTAACAGGAAGAACAGAAGGAATTTTTCTAGTTCTTTTGGGCTTCAGTATATTCTTCATTTAAAACATATGTATTATTTTGTTTTATAGTTGTTGGGACTAAGTCCTTTATTCTACTAAGTAGATATCAAGTTAGGCTCATCTGTTTCATTTTACTATTTCTAATTCCTAAAGTTGCTTTTGCTTTGAGATGTAGTTTTGCTTTATAATTATGTAAAGTCTTTACCCGGTTTTGAAGTCAAAACTGCAAATCTACAAAGAAATCTAGGTTCTCCGGTCTCTTTCACTACATCTCCCTCCTGTGTACTGTACTGTTTATCTTGTTTTTCATTTGTTAAAATACACTAAGACAGGCGCGTACACACACACACACACACACACACACGCACACGGTGGGCTAGCACGCAGCTGTCTTACCAACAACAAGCGCAACATAAATGAAAACAAAGTGCCTCGGGGAATTGAGGAAAGAAACGTAAATGAGCTAAATCCCATGAACCCACAGAGCGTCTCCCGCAGGAGAAGAGGTGCAGCTTTGCTTCCACCTTTGGTGCAGCTGTGGGAGAAGGAAGCTTCTCTGCCGAACGCAGAGAATCTGGAGGAGCTCGTGGCCAGCTTTTACAGTGGAAGCGTGTGCTGCAAGGACGGGTTAGAATCCCAAAGAGCTCTGTCCAAAGAGCAAGCTTACTTTACCCAGGCCTGACCTAAAATGAAGAAAAAGGGTATGGGAATCTATGAAGGATTCTAGCAATGTGTAGTTAGCAACCTCAAGTAAGAAAATGGTGAAGTATGTGAAGAGATAATGACACAAGTCTTCAAATTGATACATAAATCTAAGAAAACTGTTAAACTCTATGGTAGCCATGCTTAGATGCCATAGCAGCTCTCACTGCTTAATGAGGAAATAGTAAAAGCAAAGCAAAAGGACATTAGGTAGAGGGGAACCATAATAAGAATTATGTCTTGACTTTTATTCAGAAACAATAGTGGCCATGATATGCCACTCTGCATAGAATAATACATCTGAAGTCAAGAAAGAAAATATACATTATCAATCTAGCTTTCTCCATGCAGAAATAAAAAAGACTTTCGTGTATAAACCAAACCCTTATGTGCTACATGAAAAGAAGTCAAAGGCCACATATTGCATAATTCATTTACTTGAAATGTCTCTCAAAGTGGACTCACAGGTGTTTGAATTGTGGACATAAAAAAGAATATTCTGCTAAAAGGCACCAGGGACCATGTGGGACATGGAATTATTCTAGAACGGGACAGTGACAATAGTTGTTTAATAAACCACATGTTTATTAACCACTGCATGACACACTTGAATTTATGCCTTGATACAATTCTTAAATAATGTAAAGATTAAAACATTTTAACAGGAAAAACAGCAGAACTGACTCACCTACTTTCCCTCTAACTACTAGAAATGATTAAGAATTTCCTCAGACTGAAGGTAAGGATTAAAAGGCTGGCAATGAGAGAACAGCAGAATGAGTGAATTTGGGGGTGAACAGAAAAGCTTTTAAGGGAAAATATCAATAATGAATTGTGGCATTTCAGCATATGTATGCAGAAATAAAATATTTAAGAACAAGAGCACAGACATCAGAGGTGTGTGAATAGAATCCTACTATTGCAGTAGCCTTATTTTGTGAAGCTATATAATATTAGATAAAGGTAAACTGTGACAGGTTAAAGATGACTCATATTTTCTTTAGACCAGAACAGCAATTGAAAAACAATAATAGAATTAGCTAAAATGTCCATGGGAAGATCAAACAGGATAATAAAACAAGAAATAATTTAAAGAGAAGGCAGAAAAGGAGGAACAAGGATTATAGATCAGGTGGAACAAACAGAAAATAAATGCCAAGAGGATAGATTTGACCCAACCATACTGTTAATTACTGAAATGCAAATGGGCTGTCGAGGTTTAATTAAAAGAAATTATCAGGCTGGATACTATAACTCAGTGCTACAGTGCTTGCTTTGCGTATGTGAGGCCCTGGGTCCCATGCCCAACACCACAAACAAACAAACAAACAAACAAAATCACACTAAGATAAAAGAAGAAAGGTTTCTCTTTTCCCTTCTCTTCTCCTTGACCCACAAAGGTATTATTCTAAAGCTGAAGATTGAGACTGGTTGAAAGTAAAAGGTTAAACATACAAACCATGCAAACAATAAACATAAGAAACTGGGACTGTCTACACCAGAAAAAGGAGACTTTTAAAATGAAGAGAATTACCAGAGAGAAGGACACTAAGACAGGCACTTTATAAAGTCAAGAAAATATAACAATCCTAGAAGTGAGTGCATAAATAACAAAAATTCAAAACCACGAAGAGGAATTTGACAGAACTGCAGGGAGAAATACAGATCTACAATCACAGTTGGTTATTTTAACACCTCTCCTTCAAAAACTGGTAGGGAAAAAAACCCAGTCAAGATAAAGGATTTGAATAACTCTACAAACCAACTTGACCTAATTGGTATTTATAGAACACTGTGCCCAACGACGGCAGAACACAGATTCTTTTCAAGTGCACACACAGCTTTCACCATGATAGACCATTGCTGGACAATAAAACAAAGCTTGATAGAGCAACAAGGACCGAAATCACTGTCATTCACTGACTCCCAAGACTTGGCCTTGGAAACCCAGAGAAGCCTTAAGGAGGACCACAAGGTCAAAACTATTTTCAAAATTTTGAGGTGTTTCCTTGCTTTTTTTAAAAAAATCCTATTCTTGCATTAGTGTAGAGTTTACAGAGGCCAGGTAACATGTGTTATCATCAAGACTGAATGAAAGAAAAACATGGGAAAATTTGTTTTCAAATTGAGCCAGTCATTAAAGAGGGTTGCAAAAAAAAAAAAAATATATATATATATATATATATGCTCAATGCCATTCCTTTCACTGTTTTTTGTTTTGGAAAATCAGTTTTTTTTTCCACAAAAATGCTATTGTTAAATAGTTTGTTAAGTAAATATTTTTAAAACCTCAGTTTTAATTTCTAGTCTGATAAATATAAATATGTATAATCCATATAAACTGAAGCTATTTGGGGAGTTTAATAATTATTATGTAAAAATAGTGAGACCATTTTGGTAATCACTGATGTAAAGGGTATTCTTGATACTGTGAAATTAAACTAGAAATCAATAAAAATATAACATCTAGAAATGTCAGGTATCTGAAATAAAACTATATTTAGAATTCTGAGTAACCCTTCAATCAGAGAAGGAATCTTACAAAGAAATTTTTAAAAATATTTTAAACTAAATGATAATGAAAATATCAAAGTTGATAGAGAGCTAGAGCAGCATTGAGGGGAAGTGTGCAGCTTTGGATATTGTTATGGCTTCAGTGTGAAGCATCTCCCTGAAATGCATTTACTGAGGGCTTGATTCCTAATCCATCAGTGTCTTAAAGTGGAGGCTGCAGGTGTGATGGGGTCATGAAGACACTGTCCTCATCAATGAATTCGTGAGTTCATTGGCTGAATAGGCTATTAGGCGGTGGGACCTTGTAGGAATAAATAGGTCACTAGAGGTGCCTTTTGAGGGTTAATCCTGTCCCCAGCCTCTTCTCATTCTTTCCGTTTCTCTCTGCCATGAGGTAAGTGGCTTTCCTCTGTCAGGCCCTTCTGCTGTGAGCTTTCTTCCTTGGAGCCAGAGGACCATGGACTGAAACTTTTGAAACCATAACCCAAAATAAACCTTTCCTCCTTTGAGTTGTTGGTGTCAAATATTTTACCACACCAATGAGGAGTCAACCCAGATGTCCATGTCAATAAGGAGAGTGTGAAGTAATCATGCATCGACCTTATACAAACTCATTGAGAAAACAGAGAGGAAACATAATGCTGGTGCCCAAATTTATAAAGACAGTAAGATAAATAAATATGCATAGTCTTTCACTGGTATTATATTTAGAGATATCGCTAAACAAATCAATGGCAATATAGATACTTATGTGCAGCAATTATAATAGTAAAAAATGCTAGTGCATATATGTCCAAGCATTAAGGATTAGTAAAACATTATGATAAGTCCTTGGGATGAAACAGTATACATATACTGTATACAGTATACATATACCACAAGTATGTTCTCAAAGAATCAGATTCTATTATTATATGTAACACATAAACATATAAAAATCCTAAAAAGATATATACTAAAATATCAGTAGTGCTGAATTCTGGAGTGGAGGAATTGGTGCTAACTTTTCAAAAAAAATTTCTGGATTTCCCAAGTTATCTGCAATGTAATCATTTTACCTTAATAATGGTTCTTTAAAGGAACATTTGGAAATTACAATCATGTAGTTCACATAAGGGTAAGTCTCTGAAGACTCTTTGGAAAGAATCAGTCCTATACCTGTACTTTATAGATGGAAGATTGAGTTTCCATGCTGGACAGACACAGTAACATATATCAGGCCATCCATCCAGCTCTTGATGTAATCAAGTCTACCCTGGCATCGAGGCTGCCCTTTCATCACGTGCCCTTTGCATTATGTCATTAAGTCACTGAGTGTGGCAAATGGCATTGGCATTCACACATGAAAATTCTTCACATTGAATCACTGCTGTTAGTCCAAAGAGCCCAGAAGATTGATTCCAGTTTAGGCCATAAGTTCAAATGTCTTTAAAATTATACTTACATGTATACTATTAAAAATCTCACTAAAAAATGTGAAGAGGAATATTCTACATTATTTGCTGTTATGTAGAATATTCCAATTCACTAAAATCTCAAAATAAAGACAATCTATTAAAATTAGAATTACCAATTACACCATAAAAGCTTAATGGTCTGTCAAAAAATTCTGGCAAAAAAAAAAAAAATAAAGGAGACGGAGAAGGAGAAAGAGAAGGAGGAGGAAGAGGAGGAAGAAGAGGAGGAGGAGGGAGAGGAAGAGGAGAAGAGGAGTCCTTGTTTAAAACGTCCAGGCTTCCCAGAGAAAAGTCCCACACGTGGGGGTGGCTGTTACACGCAGCATCTGAGCTGGCTTGTGAAGGGACATCTGTTTGACAGAAGCTTTTTCAGAGAACAAAAGCCATATTTCTTTCTTGGCATCATAATGAGTCAATCAAACTTAAGTGAGAAGAAATTAGCGGAAGTGCCCACTGCTCCAAGTCTGGAGGAGACCCTGGACGGCTGCAGGCCCTAACCAGAGGATTCTGTGTGGACTTCACGGCGGGGCCCTTGCTGTAACTGTGAAGTTCAGCTCCCAGTGACAGCGTGTCTAAGGAAACAGCAGCGATGACACTCATGCTGCTTTTTGTGTGGGTGAAAGCAAACGACCATTTTGTGGTATATGGAATGTGACTAAACTCAGGTTCTGCAGGCAATGACACAATGCTTTCTAATTCTTCAAGTATCTAATAAAACAAAGGTGTAAAACACCCATATTCAGCATTGGGATTGGTATGTGAGCTAAAGGATGACCCCGTCTGAACGCAGAATCCCAGACGGCAGCCAACCTTTCCTCTAAGGTTTGGGAAAGCACCCAACCCCACAGTGAGGGGCCTTCGGGCCATCCTACCCCCTGTGCAAGCCCTGCCATGCCACCTTTCACACACCCCCAGTGCTGCTTTCTGTCACTTCTACCATATCCCTTCTCATTCAGTCATGGGGACCAGGGTTCAGGACCAGTTCTGGCTTTTGCCCCCAACTGCTTGGCAAAGTTGGTAAGTGGCAAAAGTCAATCAGTATCTCTGGGCTCCTGTTTCCTCCACAGTCAGTTAGATGAGGGGATTGGGTCATCCAGGGTGACCCTTGGAATTAGAAAGACCTGAGGCAACCTCAAGAGTCCCCAGGAAAGATCAGCCCACAGAGTCTGCTGCTGCCATGGGACAGGTTGGTGACAACACGCCTAGAGTCTGCAATGCATGATGTAAATGACATTCTGGTAAGATATTTCCCCCAAGTCAGTGCCCCTTTCCATTCTCCATCACTGCGGGTTACTGAGGCCCTGTGTCCTATGGCTGTTGCTTGCCACCCACCCCTGATTACAGACACAACACTTACATTACCAAAGCAAATGTGAGGAATCCTATTTCCCAACAGGAAAGGAAGTCAGAAAGTAAGAATGAAAATGAAGTCAGAAAGCCATTTCCCCCAAGAACACAGTGAATCTGGAACAGACATTAACATTTAGGGACACTTAGTCACTAATAATCGCACTTGATGGCTTTTGTGGTGCATAGACCATGTGTGGAGTTCTGTGACGATCACCAGTACAGGGAGGGGACAGCAAGAATTCCTGATCCTAAAAAAAGTTGAAGGAAAGAAAGATATTCCCAGGAGTCTATCCACTTAACCACAAACCCTGCTACTCTCAGAAGAGCACCATGAACTTGACCTTGAGAATTCGTGCGATCTCTGCCTCCATTTCCTACAAATACTGATGGTATTACCTTCTAGGTTGTTAGAGGAAGTGCAGGACGCTGGTCAACACACATAAAATGACTACGCAGTCACCGACAGTAGTCACCCGCTACTGTCATATTATGTCAGGGTCATTATTTGTCAGTGAAATTTCTAGATACAACTCAGAGGTCAAGTCACTGTCCTAGAGTCATCTAGCTGGCAATGGGACCAGCCTTTCAATCCAGCTATGTGCCCCTCCCCCCCAGTCTTGTTATACTCCTGTCCACTCTTTCCAAGGGAGAATCTGCCGATGCTTTCTGTTCCATTTGGCGCATTTCTTTGTGACATCAAGTTTTATTTCTGCATGTGAACCTCTTAATGACCCAGCCTTCTGGCAGAAATGCTGCAAGCCTGGGACTCACCTCAGAATGGTGGCTGCTGAGTTCTCTAAGGATAATGCTGTGGTTCATTGTGATTCTAATCCAGGTTCCTCAGCGAGTTTGAAGGAAGCCACGTCCTTGAAAATCTCTTGCATATCAATGCTGCATGCTCTGGAGACTTTATCTTCTAGCTGTATCTCTCACCAGATCCGCAGGTGAAAATATTTAATAGCTCCTTGAGTAAATAGCACATGTTGTCACACTGGCAAAAGAGGCCAGCTCACGTACTGGCAAGCAAGCACGTCTCTCAGACCCAGATGATAAAGACCACTGGTGGAGATGGACAAACAGAACAGCCAGTTCCTGCATTCAGTCCAAATGGTCTGGGGAGCTGGTAGGGGGTGGATTGTTTTTATTTTTATATTCATAGAGGGTTTTTGGAGAGTCAGGAAACTGTAGGGAGGGTGACATTTTTCTGTGGTTCTTTACTCATATTCTCAAGAATTCTTCGTACTGAGGAGTACCCTCTACAATCACTTCTTCTACGTCAAGATTTGCTTCTAGGAAGATTTGGCCCTCTTGTTAGGCAGTAAATAAATAATTCTTACCTTTGAAATAACATTACCTTGCTCAGAATATAGTTGTGTATCAGCAGACCCCTACCAAGCATACACTTGGAATATACAATATTCAGGTGGACCAGTAAGGCATCCCTGGTAGGCAAAGAAATTCCAGGGCAGCCCTTCCTGGGATGCAGGAAGTCACATGAACTAGCCAATCACTTTCTCTGTTTGGGGGAATGACCTGAGTAGGGAGACATTCAGGACACAGATGTCTTAATCCAGCTGATCTATAATAATCAATGTGTTCAAATGCGTTGGCTCAGGGTACTACAGGTCCACAGTTAATTAAGTAAAAAGTGCTGGACCAACTGATGGAGGACAGAGGAAGACATGATTACTAGGATCGAAATCTCTGAGGATGCCCTACCCTCCACCCCAGCCCCCTTTCCCTCCTGACCTGATTGCAGGGTCAGCACAGGAAAGTGATGTAATCAAGATCGGGAGGCTTCACCACCCCCTCCCACTCTGGCTGCTTCATTGATTCATACCTGGAGGTGACATGTCACATCTGAACCTCTCACCAAATATTAAGTAGAAAGAACCTCATCAGAACTCTGACCCAAACACTTGTTTTTCTCTGTGATACTACAGAACCCATCCAAATAAGTCTCCTGAGAGAATCAGGCATGGGACCAGGAGAACAGAAATTTGTCAGGGTAACATAATGTACCTAGAGCATCAGAAAAAAAGAAGGCTCCATTACTGCCACAGAAAGGGAGTCCAGGTGCTGGAGACAAGCTGCCCCTTCCACAGCTGGAGCCTTCTGAAAGGTCCCAAGGCATCAATCTGTGGGGACAGGGAAGCTGCCTGCTCTGTGAGTGCAAGCAGCATCTGACAGGCCCTGCACGGAGAGTGTTAATAAATATAACACATCCAAAAAGACTAAGGCGAGGTCTCACCAACGTCCTGAAAGCTGCCTCCTGAATAAGGGGAACTCTCCTGTTGTAGAGGGTAAAGGCAGGCACATTTCAGCATGCTGGCCCTCAGTGGTCTTGGAACTGCTTCTGAGTAGAAACGTCCCTATTTAACCTCACTGTGAGTTAGTGGCGAGAAGAAGTCAAGATGAGATGTGAGGTTCATCCATCACTCCCACTGCTTCACTGATTAATACCTATCTCAACTCTCTTTGAAAGAAAAGAAAAGAAAGAGAAAAAAAGAAAGAAAAAAAAGAAAGCAAGCAAGCAGGAAGCTTGCCCAGTAGTCTTCAACTCCCCAGGCAGTGTAGAAGGAAACACTGATTTATTTACAGAGAAGCACAGTCACTGACATGCATTTGCAACATGATAAATAGAAATTAGATAGATATATAATTATCCACACAAGAAATATCTTACCATGTTATTAGGCATTAAAACTTAAATTGTGTGTATAAATGACATTTTCAAAACCCATGGAATTTTCTTCTCATTACCCATATAAACCCTAACTCACAGTCATAAGCCTTAATTTAATCCTCAGGTGTGACAGGCATCTCTTATTTGACATGGGATCTAAACCAGGATGTATTTTGTACTATTGCAAAGCGCAGTTTTCTAGCAGTTAAACTGGCTTTGAAATATCACTTGCTTTAACCTTAGCATCTGTTATTAAGCATTTCAAATTTTTCTGCCATGTGTATGCGTGTCCACTTGCAGAAGGCATGTATGGGTATTGTGCATTGTCTTCTGTGTGTGTGTGTGTGTGTGTGTGTGTGTGTGTGTGTGTTTACAGACTTCACTGACTCACAGGTTAAGGGATTGCTAGATATTAGCTCTGTCAGCAGAGGCCTTCAGTCCTGGCTATTTAGTAGAATTACCTGGGCAGCTTTAAAAAGTCCTTAAGCTCAAACTGGTAAAATCTAAATACATTCTGCGGTCTTCTAGCTCACATTGCTATTCTATTGTCACCTGTCTCGTTCTGGTGCTGGTTGTGTGAGCTGTTACAGCTGGGGAAGTTGGCAGACAACCCAATGCACTTCCCTGTTTTCTCTTTGCAACTTCCTGCAAATCTATATCATTCTCAAATAAAAAGAAATTTGTTTAAGTGCTGATGCACAGGCCAAACTCTACGCTAATTAAACCAGAGTTGATATGGGTGGGAATCCAGACTCAGTATTGTTAAGGCTCTCAGACAACACCAAAGCTAGACCAAGGTAGCCAGAGAATCCCCGACTTTTTTAATGGGCTCCCAATGTTGAAATATTTTACAGTCTTCTCATAAGCAGTTTACTACATCAATAGCAATAAAGCATATTTCAGTTACTGAAAAAATATTTATTATGAGCTTTTTAATATTCTGGAAAACCCACAGAGACGTGCCAGGGGAAAATTTATATATGCACCAGCCAAAACACTAACTTGGTAAATAAATCTTGGTAACTGAATAGGAATTACCTAACCCTAAGAACTTCCTATCAATGTTTTTTTAGTGGCAAAAATACGACACACATGGCAGGAAGGCTTGGATAATTACCTTTGTAAATAAAAATATAAACACTTTAAAAATAACTAAGTCATTAAAGAAAAGCAAGTTCTATTTAATATGTTTGAATTTCAAAACTTTTGCAATATGCAACCAGAGTTTATCTTCCCAAACACCTATAACAAAGGCCAGACACCTTCTTTCTTTCCTTCCTTCTTTCTTTCCTTTCTATCTACCTACCTACTTACCTGCCTCTTCCCTATCTACCTTCCAAACCTTGATGCTTCATTTCTTGGTTTCTAAGCCTTTGTATATGCTAGGCAAGTGCCCTGCCACTGAATTACACCCATAGCCCTTCTTGATTTATTCTAATGATGAAGTCATTGGTTGTTGTTTTCCTTATTTTGGAGAAGATGACAAGAGGATTCATGCTTCGTGATAATAACAAACCAAACACTGATGTAGTGCTCATTGCCTGCCAGCCACCATGCACTGTAAGGGCCGTATTTACTCATCTAATCTTCTCAGACAGTCCTGTGTCAGAGGACACGGTGTCCTTCCTGCCTAGAGACATGGAAGCAGATGCCCAGGGAGGTGGACATGTTCAAGGTCACACAGCTAGGAAGTACGGATGCTGCTATGATGCTAATTGTCCATCAGAACATCCTAATGGGGGTACAGGAGATGCCAGTGGTCCAGAAAAGGCAGATGACAGAAGAGGACAGAGCAGGGCAATGTGTATTCACAGTGGCTCAGCTCTCGCCTTATCAGGGGCAGGAAAGGCTCAGGGACGTCTTGGTGTCTCTTGCAGTTCCCAGGTGTACGCATTATCTTTCCCTCAACTGAGGCCATTCTGGCTCCATGTGAACTGGAAAAACCTATCTGATACCTTTAATTTTTGTATAAAATCTTTATTTTTACAACATGCAAATTAGAAGTGCCGATGGAAAAACTCAATAATGTTATAATCCTGGTGAGGCCCAAGGTCTAGGATGACATTTATCTAGGCAAAAGCACTTCTGTGGTCCTCGGTATGATGACTGTGGCATTTTAAAGCCACAGCTTTGAGCTCGGCTTCAGAATCGCTTTGTAAATTCTATAGGGTGAAGCAGAATGTATCAAATCAATAAAAAAAAAATCCTCTGATCCTGGTCATACTGTGTTTGGAGCCTGCCTCCTGATGTCCAGAACACAGCCCAGAATGGATGGCACACTTCGGTGGCAGCTTGTTCTGGTAGGGATATCGCCAAGGAGAGAGAGACATCCCAAGGTAATGAGAGGCTCTGAAGGCCAGGAGAAAGGCCTCGCATTCTCCCAC
>PVJX010024500.1:0-20122 GCA_004027295.1 Dolichotis patagonum
CTGATCTTGAACTCACAATGATCCTCCTGCCTCAGCCTCCCGAGTGCTGGGATTACAGCGTGTGCCACCATGCCCAGCTTGAAGGCCGCCATCTTCCACTCCTCTCACCTCCACGACATTAAGTACAGACAAAGCACCCCCTCTCCAGTGCTGGCGCATCACACTGAGGGCCTCGGGCATGCTCAGCACACACATACTCTACCATTGAGTTCTGTCCCCGGCACTCTAAAAGCAGTTCCTTACAGCACAAACTACACAGGGAAGTCCTCCTCCCAGCCCTGGACTATGCAGAGTTGAAGGGCAGCTACAGAGGACAGGGTTGGTTTCCAATACCACCGCAGCTTCCGTTCCAGAGCCACGGGGTGGCTGCAGGCAGCTTTGAACACAACGAAAGCTCAGCTTCGGGCAGGTCCATCTATGTACAGTACTGGCTCCGGGGTTTCCCGCTGTTCCCAGACCCTTGAGTTTCCTCAGGAAAACTGGCCCAAGCTCACTGAGACTCCCCCAAGAGGACAAAAGTGTCTCTTCTGAGGCGCAGAAGCCTGGGAAACAGGCAGGAGGAGTGTGGTCCCGAAGTGTGGTCCCCAGTCTTCATCAGCAGGAAGTGCCTTGGCTCAGAGGGGCCGGGTCGTGTGATTATAGACCAAGTGTTCTGTGTCTTCAGCAGTGGAGACAGTGGAGCTGGCAGGCGTGGGTGGTGTGTAGTGGCCGTGTCTTTGGAAGTCCTTTCTCTGGTTCTTGAAGAAGCAGTAACCTAGGATGGCTATCACCACTACAATGCAAGTGACCAGGAGTGCAGCAATGGCCACTTCCACCGAGCCTGCAGGCAGAAGGGGACAGAATGAGGCTTCCCAAGGCCTTACTCCAATTCTAGAGAAAGGAACAAGGCAACAGATGACAGGCGTGGAAGCACGTGGGCAACCAGCTCAGACCTTCAGTATGCAGGCATGAACTCGGAGGGACAGCTGGGGGGGCCTCAGACCTGGCTCCAAACTGTTTTGATTTCAAGGGGCTTGGGGAGAGGACTGGGCCTCCACAGGCAGACAGCTGTCTGACAGCCAGATACTTTACTATACTTCCAGCCCTTGCCATTTCATCATGGCACACTGTCCCTGTGGAGAACCTCAGGGTCCCTCTCCACTTGGCTCAGGCAGCCACGGCCAGCCATGTGGACTGTATCCCCAGGGTGATACCGAGGCATACGCCTCGGCAGCAGGACAAGATCAAGCCTTACCTACGTTGGGAATGGAGTTTTCCCGCCGCAGCCCAAACACATCCTTCTCTGCAAAATGGAGGAAGAGACGGTGGGCTCTAAGGGCTCTGGGGTTCAGCTGCTCCCAGGGTCACAGCCCCTCTGCACCATCATTTCTCACAACCGGTGCGGCACTCATGATGGAGGGGTGATTACCCCGACTGGGACAGAGCAGGCCTTCCCTCCACACACCCTAGCCCGCCACCAGGCTCACTGGAGACGCCACGACAGGACTCCAGACACTGCTGCTCTTCCTCAAAGTTGTTCTTGTTGCCGTAACAACCACCATAGGTAAAGCGGTCGCAGTGCTCGCTAAAGGGGTTGTAGTACCAGCGTGGGATGCTCTCCTTGCAGACCCCTGTATCTGGCGGGTCCACGCAGTGCCCTGGGTAGGGTGAGGCAAAGAGCTAAGTGAGCCCCCAGGGCCTGCAGGCTCACCTGGCTGCAACCCCTTCAAGGGCTGGGAGGTGCAGAAATACTCCCCACTTCCTGCCAGGAATATAAATCCCAGACACTATGTTAGGCACAAAAGGAAACTCATATATTTATTTCTCCCTCAATTTGTTTTAACTTTTCTCACTGTGTTAAGGTCTGTTTTCTATCACTGTTTTAACAAAGAAGATGGACTGGGGCCGGGGATTTAGCTCAGCGGCATAAGTGCCTGCCTGGCAAGCACTAGGTCATGAGTTGGATCCCAAAACCAAAACCGAACAAACAAACAAACAAAAACAAACAAACAGAAAAAAAAACAGAGAAGATGGGCCTCAGGGTCTGAGCCTTGGTGGCTAAAATGTCCAATGAAAATTTATTAACATTGTTTTATTGTATTTATTTTTGTCATTAAGTTCAACTTGTGGCAAATCATCGCAGTTTTCCACTTATGGCACTGGTCAGGGGTGCTGGTGCACACCGAAATCCTAGCAATCTCGAGGCTGAGGCAGGAAGTTGCAAGTTTGAGGCCAGCTTGGGCTACATAGTGGGTTCAAACCAGCCTGGACTACACAGCAAGGCTCTGTCTCAAAACAACAAAACCAAAACAAACACTCCCTCCAAAAAAAAAAATTTATGGCACTGATAGGAAATCTTTTCGGCACACTAAGTTAAAAAGTTACATGTTTTGCAGTGGATGTGGCATCAGTCATGAAGGTGGCCAGCTAACTAGTGATGTTTGAGAAACAGAGTCACAGAAGGCAGCTAGGGGACCCCTCCCCTGAATCTGGGCACTCAGCCCGGCAAGGTCCTTCAGGTACTGCCAGAAGGAATGAGTGGGGATGGCAGTGCCAGCAGGCATCCTGGCCCAGGGGACTTGGGGAGGCCCTCACCTTTGTCACTGGGGAAAGGGATGTTCTGGAGTTCGTCAAAGCCAATGGCATCTGCAGAGATGAAAGGTCAGGGAGAGGTTTAAGTTCAACAAGGGTTCCTCCAGGGTTCAGGTGCCAGGACCTCCCATCATGTTGCCCACCCTTTCTCTAATCCCAGGCCTCACACTTTTCACAGGTGGCCTCGTCGGAGCCATCAGGGCAGTCTGGGGTGTCATCACACTCCAGGAAGCCATCGATGCAGCAGCCATCACTGCAGTGGAACTGGGTGGGCTGGCAGCTGCCTGAGCACACTGGAAGGGGCAGAATGGCACGGGGTGAGCTAGGGCTCAGGCTCCCCGTCTGTGTAGATGGGGCTCATTCCGACAGGAAGGTACGGGGTTGGCAGGGGTGGGGTCTTTACGGCCCTCCTGTAGGATGAGGGAAAGGGTGGGGAGGGCAAAGGCAGGCTAGTGGGGGAACAGACACGATAGGACTGGACACCTAGTGGGTGAAATAGGGAAAGAGGAAACCCACCTGCATGATGCCTTTCCATCAAGGGCCCTGGGGAGAAAGAAAGAGAAGTGAGAGCAGGTGTGGCCAGGCTCTGCACGGATGAGAAGATGGGTAGGAATGAGGACTGCCCCAGCTGCCCCCTGGCCAACGAGGAGACACCCGTCCTGGGAGAAGTCACCCGAGCCCAGGCTGCCTCTCAAAGCCCACCTTGCACGTCCCGGCAGGCCAGCATGCACTCCTCCTCCCGAAGGTAGTTGTTCTTGTTACCCAAGCAACCCCCATAAGTGAACCTCTTGCAGATTTGCTCTTTGGGGTCGTAGTACCAGCGGGGGAAGGAGCCCCGGCAGCGGCCCACTTTGCTGGAGGCGAGGCAGTAGTCTAGAGGGGGGAGAGCGGGTGAGGGGCCTGCAGAAATCCAGCAGGGCGGGGAGGTTGGGTGCTCCAGATGCTACCTGCCCTCCCCTCTCACCTTCTGTCTGCTTGGTGGACAACACAGTGACTGTGACGTTTGTGGAGCTTTGTGGCTCGTCTGAGCCGGCAGCCGTCAGCTGGAACAGGTAGGTGCCTTCCTTGAGTCCCCATAGCTCCAACTGGTCCGGCTCTTTCCTCTGTGCACAGGACTGGCCATCAGGCTGGGTACCCTCCATGCCTCTGGGCTGCCCCAGGCCTTCTCAGCCACACACCCACCCACCCTGGGAAGCGCAGGTACTTGGTGTTAATAAAACATATGCCCCACCTTCTCTGCACCCCACCCACGGGGGGAGGGGCGCTGCCCAGTGTCTCACCTCTATGGTGACGCTGGTGTCACCCTGAAGTAGGTGCCAATCTGTGTAGCCCATGTCCTTCAGCACCAGGGGCTCCTGGGGCTGTACCTTCAAGTCTATGCCCAACCAGGCCCTGGGGATCTGGGACCCTGGGGGAAGACGGGGAAAGGTGAGCTCTCACTGAACAGACTAAGTGTCTGCCTGGGAAGAAGTTGGGGAGGGTGACAGCACACACCACACCTGGGCCAACTTGGGACTCAACAGCCACCTGGAGAGCAGGTTGGAATGTCTTTCTTGCTATTCAGAGACATTATGCCATTTTTATGCAGCAAAACCCACTTTCTGAAGCAAATTACTGAACAGCATGTGCTGATTTCATTTAGGAAGGAAAAGTATGTGTGTGTGAGTGTGTGTGTGTGCGCGTGCGTGTGTGTATTTGAAGTAAGCTTGTTTTTATTTTCTATAGTAGGCAGGTACTTGTGCTAACTGCTTCAGAAGTTAAAGTAAACTGGCTGGGTATGGTGATGCATGCCTGTAATCCCAGTACTCTGAGAGGCTGAGGCAGGAGGACTGCCAAATTCAAGCCTACCCTAGGCAATTTAGTGATGTAGCAACAGCTTGTCTCAAAACACAGAACAAAAAAATCTGAAGTCTGTTGCTTAGTGCAAAGACCCTGGATTTACCGAAAAGAAAAAGGCAAAAAAAAAAAAAAAAAAAGTTAAAGTAAACCAGGCATGGTGGCACATGCTTATAATCCCACCTACTCAGGAGGCTGAGGTAACAGGCTCCAACAGGAAGATCCTAAGTTCAAGGCCAGACTGGACACAAGACTGTTTCAACATAAAAAGTAAAAAGGGCTGGTGATGTTGCTCTGTAATAGAGGAGTCCTGAATTTAATCACTAGTACTGAGAAGGAAAAAAAAAAAGCTAAAGTAGTAATTCATTTAAAAGGCAAATAAGGAAATGTGTGATTAAAAGTCTCTACACTTACTCTGCTAGGCTACATCATACAGAAAAGCCCGCCTGGATAGAGATGTGGCCATGAGAACTAGGTACCTCTGCCACTTCAGACTCTACCTCTGGTTACAAGGGGGTCACGTCCTCCCTCGATCTGACACCCTGTGCCCACAGCTTTCTCAGCTCAGGGTGAGGGGATAGGACAGAATGACAACACAAAGCAGGACTCCTTTCTGTAGCGGGTTGAATGGTGGCCCCCAAAAGTTGTGTCTTGGCAAACCCCTGGAGCCCATGAATGTTACCTTATTTGGAAATGGTCTTTACTGAAGTAATTAGGTAAAGGATTCCCAGATGAGGGCAACCTGGTTTAGCTGAGCAGGTCCTAAATACAATGAGAAGTGTCCTTATGAAAACAGAAGAAGAGAGGGCAAGAAGAGACTGTCACGTCATGACAGTCAGAGACCCAGGGATGCAGCCACAAGCCAGGGACACCACAAACAGGAGGAAGCAAGAAGCGTTTCATTCCTGGAGTCCGGGGAGCAGTGTGTCCTTGGTCACACCTTGATTTTACACTCTGGCCTCCAGAACTTCCAGAATCATGAGAGAACACGTTTCTTTGTTCTAAGCCACTAGGTTTATAGTGATTTGTTACTGTGGCCCTAGGAAATTAATAGTCCTAGGCAGGGACTACAGACCAGTGGGCAGAAAAGACCTAACAACACAGAGCCAGTGTTTACAAGGCAAAGCAGCAGACACTGAGTGAAGGAAGCAAAGAAGCCACTGCAGGCTGGGAAAAAAGGATTTCTGTTTGTTTTGCAGTGCTGGGGATTAAACCTGGGGCCTTTGCATTGAGCTACAATCCCAGCCCTTTTTATTTTGAGATAAGGTCTTGCTAAGTCACTAAGTTTTCTTTTTTTCTTTTCTTTTCTTTTCTTTTTCTAGTTTTTCTTTTTTGAGGCAGGGTCTGGCTGAGCGGTTCAGGCTGGCCTTGGGCTCATTTTGTAGCCCAGGTTGGGCTCGAACTTGCAATGATCCTCCTGCCTCAGCCTCCCAAGTGCTGGGATTAAGTCACTAAATTTTCTAAGCTAGGCTTGAACTTGCAATCCTTTTGCCAAGACCTTGTCTCAAAAAGACAAAAAACAAAACAAAAACAAAAACAATGATCCCCTTTTGCCTCAGATAATAGATGTGCACCAACAGACCCAGTTAGGAAGAATTTATTTTTGTTTTTGCTGGGTGGGTAGTGGAGAACAGTATGGGGTGTGGCTTATGATAACAGAAAACATGCAAAACCAAAGCAAGCAACTGGGGATTTGTGAGGCTACTTAGATGGACAGTAGGGAGACCAGCCAGGCTGGGACAATCTCCAAGTGCCCTAGATGCCCGGCCAGTGCGTTTGGACAGAGCAGGAATAACATTCTACTATAAAATAGTGGTACAGAAAGGATAGACACTGGCCGTGAGTGAGCACAGGGGCAGAAACCTGGAGGCCTGGCAGCAGAGACAGTGACCTCCAAAACACAGATCTATGTCCACAAGCCCTAAGGGAGGGGCTCGGGGCTGGAAATGGGGAGCTCCTGCTTGGGCAGCAGCTGTTCACACATCTGTTTGGAAGGGTTTCTGTGCATTTGGGGGCCAACTTTCTGTGCAAGGGCATCAGTTTAGGGCAGATGCAACAGGAGGGGTCAGAATCACAAGGCAGAGCTGGGGATTTAGCTCCGCAGCACAAGCACTTGTTTGGTAAGTGCAAGGTTGAGTTAAATTCCTGGTTAAAAAAAAAAAGAATCACAGGGCAGCCAGGAGAACAGAAAAGGTCATGGTGAGAAACTGCGGCAGGCACATGCCTCTCGCTTCTCCTCACAACAGGCTGTGTGCACTGAGAAGGAAGAACTCTGGCACAGGCAGAAGGGAAACCAGATTTAGGGAGAAGGTGTGGGTTCCCTTACAGAGAAGCTGAATCTGAAACAAGGACCCTCCAGCCAGGTGTGGTGGGGCATACCTATAATTCTAGCCCTGGGGAGGCTAAGGCAGGAGGATCCCTTAACTTGGAGGCCAGCTTGAATTGCATAGTGAGACCCGGCCTCAAAAAACAAAAAAATAGGGTTGGGTGTGGTGGCACAAGGCACTTGGAAGGCTGAGACAGAAGAATCATTGTGAGTTCAAGACCAGCCTGGGTTACAAAGTGAGCTCAAGGCCAGCCTGAATTGCATAGCAAGACCCTGTCTCAAAAAGACAAAAAACAAAACAAAAACAAAAACAAAAACAATGATTCCCGTCTGTATAGGGTTCGGCACACTATGACCTATGAGCTGAATCTGTTGTTTATTTCATCTTATTTTTTCAAATTCACAACCTTGCACTTGCCAGGCTGCTGAGCTATATCCCAGCTCTGAATCTGATGTTTTAAAATGGATGAAGCAACAATAATCTTTTGTTATCTATCTATATATCTATGTGGCTGTGGTGTAGCTCAGTGTTAGAACATTTGCCAACACATGCAAGGCCTTGGGCTCAATCCCAGGGCACCCCCTCCCCAAAAAAAGACAGCTGCAAGCTAGAATATAGCCTGGCCCCTGTCTACACTGTCTGCTGCTGTTTTCACATTACCATAGCAGAGCAGTCATGACAGAGACCTACGTCACATAAAGCCTAAACTATTTACTATCTAGACATCTATGAAAGTTTGCTAACCCCTGGACCGCATCACCAACTTGCATAGCCAACCACCATACCTACATCCTTCTCCTGGTTTCAGATGAGAAAATTGACACCTAACAGGTTAAACAATTTGTCCAGGGTCATGGCTGACTTTCTAAACAGTGCGTCTGGGATCTGAACCCAGGTCTTTCTGACTCCATTGCTTGTGCTTGGTCTAAAACATCATGCTAAGAGGAATCATATCATGTACAGGTACAAATTCCCTATGATGAATGTGATCATTATGTATATCTAAATTATACCAGGGGCTGAGGATTTAGCTCAGCGGCATAAGTGCATGCCTTGCAAGTGTGCAGTTATGAGTTCGATCCCTGGTACTGATAAAAAAAAAAAAAGTACCAATAAATTTAATTTGAAAAAAAAAAGCTGGGTCACTACCTGCTCAGAGGTGTGGTTTTGCTTTTTTTTTTTTAAAGCTTATGTAATATGTGTACCTAATACAAAATCTGAACAGGTAGTGAAAATCAGGTCACCCTTTCTCCTTTTTTTTTCTCTCTTTTTTTGAGACAGTCTCTCTATGTAGTCCTCCCCAACCTCGAACTCACCATGTAGCCTAGGCTGGCCTCGAACTGTTTCTTACCACAAAAGCACCCACTATTACCACTTTGTGTGTACGTGTGTGTGAATGTCAAGACAGTATTTGAGCCAGGCATGGTGGTACATGCCAGCAATCCCAGCACTCTGGGAGGCTGGAAGATCACAGCCTGCGCAATTTTAGAAGACTGTCTCAAAATACAAAATAAAAAGGGCTGGGGGTGGAACTCAACAGCGGAGTGCTCTTGGGCTCAATGCCCAGTACCCCCACACACAAACAGTATCTGAATTCATAGCTTTCCTTCCTGAACCAGGCTACCTTAGTTATTCGTATTAAAACAGCATAACAGTGCTCACTAGGCGATGTGCTGACACATCCAAGATGGGTTCCAAGTCTTCATTATTATAAACAGCACTACAGTGAATGAGTTGTACACATGTGTGAGCTAAGTCTTGAGATGAATTCATACAAGCAGAACAGTGTCCAGGGTGACATTCTTAAAGATGTTGGCAGAATGCTCTTTGCAGAGGCTCTGCAGAGTTTAAATGTAAGGGTATGTATGAAGCATGGAGAAGGCGATTGGTAGGAGGCTGAGTCACAGAAAAAGACAGAGAAAGTAGAGCCAGTGCAGGACTCAAGAAGATGGTCACAGAGATAAGAAGACCAGGATGATGGTGACATTGCAAAGTAGGTCCAGAAGGGAGAGGTTTGTCAGGAAAATGTGTTAAATGGCCAGGGGACCTACAAAACAGAAAATGGAAACTGGCTGCTTGGGACTTAAAGAAAAGAAGGCAAGAAGAGCAGGAGGAATGGAAAGTGGCTGCCTAGCAGCAACCCCAGCCCAGGGCCTTGGCCCGCAATCAGAATACCCCATGAGACAAGCCAAGAGGGCAGAGGCTGGGAGAAGATGTTCCTCCTATCTTGTGTGGTGCAGAAAACCAGCTTCTGAAGAGAGGAAAGCAGACAGACAGCAGCACCCCGAGGCCCCACCTCCACCCTGACTGCGGCCCCCAGGTTAAAGGGCAGGCAAGTGACACATCTGACCTGGGACTGAATCAGGACTGCCCCTCCCCCTCACCTCTGTCCTCCTCAAGCCTCAGGCCCCAGGACAAGGGGCCAGTTGCCCTGCCCTGCCACTCCCAAAAAGAGCAAAGGGCTAGAATGGCAATAAAACTGGCCCTTCCTCAGTTGCCAGGCCTCAGGACATCTCCAGAGAAACACACTCCGTCATCCTAAGCCACTGGAAAGAGGGGGAGGGGAGAGAAGAGACCAACAATTTGGCTTCTGGTTCCAGGCATCTCGACTAGTGTGGCCCATCCACAGGCAGAGAAGCAACGAAATGAAGCGTTGCATGCTGGGGAGGGTTTATCAGTCCAACACTGAGAATCAAAGGTTTAGAAATCCTGGCCATGCTCCACCTCGTCGGCTTCAACCCCAGCTTCCATCTTACCAGCCGATACTGGAGTTCCTGACAGCTCACAGCTTCCTCCTGGTCCCAAGGCCCTGGAGCACGCCAGGACCAGCTGGGGGCCCACAGTCTAAGCTCTACCTAGCACTTCAACCTCCAGGAAATCCCCAAGCCACCTATCCTGTGCTAAAATTCAGTCCTGTTAGTTTCCACATGAAGAAGGTGGCCCCTTTTCAGCTTGGCTCCCAGACAGAATTTGATTCTCAGGCTGAGGATTTAGCTCAGTGGCATAAGCACCTACCCTGCAAGTGTGAGGTCGTGAGTTCGATCCCTAGTACCAAAAAAAAATAAAATAAAATAAATAAATAAATAAATCAGACTCTGGCCCTGCAGAAGGACTCCCATGGGGCCTCTGTCACAGCAGGAAGGGCACTACCCATAGCAGTCACAGTCACTTTATGTCATTACCACCTACTTATCTGCTGCTTCCTTGTGGAACAGGCTCCATGACCCAGCTGAGACCTCAAATGGGATCCCCCCTTCCTAGGATACCCCACTTTCCTCTTGTCAGAGATCCAGGAGAACTGCTGAAAGGCTAGGGAGCAGAGAGGATCCTTAGCCATTTTCCCTGAGACATTCTGTCCCAGGGGAAAGACTGGAGAGGAAAGCCCCCTTCCCCACTTTCTAAACTAGACCATTTCAGAATCAACCCCAGCCAGTCTGGTCCCTTGGACTCCCCAGTCTTAGTTTGGGGTATGTACTGGTCGTGGACTAGGTGTCTCCCAGAAATATGATTTCCTGTGAAAGATAGCACATGACTTTTGTACACTCCCATGACTCCTAGGCTTACCAGTTAGGAGACAGTGCTATCCTCCGCGAATTATTTAAATGACAGGTCCATTTCCTAACTTAAAACACAGACGACCACCAACAGCACTCTTTTCAGAGACTGTTGACCTGAGGCCTGGCAGGATGTGTGGTACAGCCATCAGTGAACTACATAGGGCTACCAGAGGTTACTGGCTGTCACCTGCTTCAGCCCTGGAGCACCACTTGGCCATAAAGCAGGAGAGAAAATGCAGAGGGAAAGCTGAGCACTCCTATTCCAGCTGCCTGCTCAGTGCTAGGAGAAAAGGGTAGGAGCCTTGGTCCCCACTTTCCCTTAAGTCTGGAAGTAAGAGAGCAGACTCCTCAGTTACCAGATCCTAAGTAGGGAGAGTCCTATCTGGCTCACATGCATGCGCACACACACCTGGCTGGACAGGTGACATCCCTCCCCTACCAGGTATACATACCAGCAGGCTGACTCACACAGCAACCCTTTTCGGACACCCCCCCCCCCCGCCAGCCTCTAGCTATTATGCCCACAATGCCCCCGCCCATCCTGGGTCAACCCCAAACTGGACTTGTTCTTCAGTCTCTGCCATCTGACTGTTTCCTCTCACCACCACCAACACACCAATCTGCTCCCAGGAGAGAGGAATTAAGCAGTTCTTTGTCCAGCCAGTGGAAGAGACTACTATAGCCAGGTTCACTTCCCCAAGCCTCAAAAGTGCGTGGTTGGTGTCTTTTTGGTCTCCAGGCTGCAACCAGGCAGCTCAGTGTCTGACTCAGCCCATCAGGGCCAGAGGTTGGGAACCTGGAGAGATGCTTCCTCTTTCCCATACACGCAGCACAGAGCCGGACCTCCGGAGGAGCACGAGCCACCTCACGGCCTCTGAACACCCAGAATCAGGAGCTGAAGTCTCTCAGATATGCCCCTCCCTCATCACATCCCCTTTCTTTGTTTACTGTTTATACTGCCTACTTCTAAGGAGGAGTCAGGACAGAAGTGGACTTTCCTCTGTGTGTGTGTGTGTGTGTGTGTGTGTGTGTGTGTGTGTGTGCGCGCGCGCGCGCGCGCATGTGCGCCTGCGCAGCACCACGTATTGACCCCACGGCCTTCACAGCAAAAGCTACATCCCCAGCCCTTTTTTATTTTGAGACAGAGTCTGGCTAAATCACTGGTTGTCCAGTCTCGGCTTCCAGAAGCTCCTCACTCTTCTCTGATGCTCGCCTCCCTCCGAGACCTCCTAACCAGCCCCCTTTGTGAGCCTCTCCAGCTCCATGCCACCTGCATACCTCCAAAGCCCTGGTTCCGCAGCTGGAGGTAGGAGTGGTAAAGCTCCTGCGTGAGGTAGTTGATGAAGCCGTCCCTGCGCGCGAACTTGCACACAAAGTTTTGCTCGTACAGGCAGTTCATGAGGAAGCAGGCGGAGATGGCGTCCTCCCCGCCATCGGGCTGCAGTTCCACCAGCGCTAGGTTGCAGTCCTGGGTGGCACAGCAGGCGCGCACGCAGTCCCAGCCCCGCCGCGCTTCGGGGGACCCCAGAAAGGTGGCCCCGTTGCTGACTGAGACCTCGGTGTCCAGCACGAAGGCGGGGACCCCGCTGGTGAAGCGGGCCAGGCAGGAGGCTCCCGTGGGCAGCTCGGGAGGCGCGGGCGGCAACCCAGCCTGGGCGTCCCGGATACCGAGGGCGCACAGGAGCCACACAGCAGCGGCGATGGCGCGGGCCATCGTCTTCCCAGCGCCCTAGTCCTGCTCCCCAGGGCAGTCACTCTCACAGCGCAGGCCTCCGGGTTCCGAGGGTGCCTGTGGCCTGGGGGTGGGAGCAGGAGAAAGACACCGGGTCAGCCCAGGAGACTCGAGCCAAGCGCGTCGCCCGGGAGGCGGAGACCCAGCCCCTGCGTGCCCCGGAGCCCGACGGACGAGCTAGTGGGGCGCGGGAGCCCACCTACCCGGACACGCTCAGGGGCGCAGAGGGCAAAGCCAAACACGCTGGGAGCTGCGCCTCCGCCTCCGCCTCCGCCTCCGCGCCGCCCGGGTTACCTGCGCAGGTGAGCGGGAGGGGCCGGGCCGGGCCGGGCCGGCGGAGGGTCCGGGCCCCGCTTCCTGCGCGGTTCAGCCCGCGGCTCCTTCGAGACGCCGGTGCGCCTGAGACCTGCGGCTTCCTTTCTCAGTTTCTGGTGAAACTGAGTCAGTGCGACCGGGGCGGGGCCAGCGTTAAACCCCGGCCCGTCGGCCCCGCCCAGCCTCACTTCCGCCCAGCCGCTGCCCAGCGCAGCCCTGCGACCCCGGGCCCACCGCGACACCTGCGCTGGAGGCCCCCTGCGCCCCAGAAGGGCATCCGGAACCCCGAAGGCGGGGACGGGGCGGGGCCGCAGCGAAGCAGCGCAGGTAGCGCGTTCTAGGACTGCTGCCTCCAGCTTCCCTTTCCGGTCAGAGCCGGGATTCCCAGCCCCGGGCCTTGGGCGCTTGGGAAGGGGCTGGAGGGAATGCAAGCGAGCTTGCAGTCTTTAGCCATCTCTGGGGACAACCTTCCCACGTCTTGGGGTCAAGACAGCCCAGAAACTGAAGGGTTATCCCTGTGATGGATGTCGCCTCAGTGTCACTGTACATGCATCCTGCTGAGCTGCTCCTGTCCGTGGAGCCCAGGTTTCTGTCGCCCCAAAGTGGGTGCTCCTGTTCTGGAACTGACTGCCCTCCGCCACTCAAGCGTCCTCCCCACAGGTTTGAAAGTTCCAGCTCACCGCAGGAACTGAGTCAGTGCCCCTCACAAAGCCGTGGACTCCTTGACACCAAGCTCACTGCCCTTCCAAAGTGAAAAACTTCAAAGCTGCTCTCTAACAGGATTAGTCCTCATAATGCTATCTCCCAGCAAAAAGCAATTCTACACGTGCTCCTGGTCTTACCCTTGACCCAGTGGGAACATTCTCCCCATTTCCCACCCAGAGCAGCTTTACCTAGTGGGCCTCACAAATGAGGGACATCTTCCTTCACGAACTGGAACAACCCTTAGCTGCTCTCATTGTGGGTGTTGAGGGAAGTGGGGTACGCGTCCCCTTCATTAGTTTTATGGGGCGTTTCATAACCCCTGGCATCGTGGGAGCCGTGATCATATGCTAGGAAAGAAGCAAATGATTGTGCAGTTGCTGGGAAGTAAAGGCTTTGTAATGATTTCATTCCTGCCTTCCTCCATAGTTTACAATAGAATCCAAAGATTCAAGATTATGCAAGAAACCAAATACAGAAGAATATTGCCTGATGGTTATATTTCAAAGCTTTATCATTGTTTCCATTATATACAGCGTTACAGAAACCTACATTTGCTGGATATGGTGGCACACACGTGTAATTCCAGCACTGGCTGGATACAGGCCAATCACAAGTTTGACCCTAACCTGGGTTACTTAGTGAGACCCAGTCTCAAAATGAAAATATAAAGGGCTGGGAGATGTAGCTTGATACTGGTTAAATCCTTAGTACTGGAAAACCAAAACCAAAACTTCCAGGCATGGTGGTGCATGCTTGCAATCCCAGCACTAGGGAGGCTGGGGCAGGAGGATTGCTGCAAGTTTGAAGCCTACTTGAACTACATTGTGAGTTCAAGGCCAGCCTGAACTAGATAGCAAGACTCCAAGTCTCGAAAGACAAACAAACAATATTTATCAGGTACTTAGAATGCCCAAGCCCTGTTCATAAACACATCCCATATATTACCCAAAATAATCAGCTGAACAAAGAAGTAGGGACTAGTGTTTCTTCCAGCCCTACAGACGAGCCCAGTCAAGCATACAGCAGGTAAATACTGAGTGGGGTTGGCAGCCCAAGTACACAAACTTCTTTGCCTCAGGACCTGGACACTGGGCCTCATGGTTCTTAGAATTCTGACTTTATCTAGAAGTTCTACATTCTCCTCAAATTCAATTTGCTTGAAACAAACATTTTCCAGTGATAAGCAGCCACTGCCTGTGATGCCTTTTGCTATGGTTTGAAAATGGTTTCGCTCATGTTGAATTTTTCCCCCTTTGGTTCTTGGGTTTGAACCTAGAGCTCCTGCATCCCCAGCCCCTTTTTATTTCTTATTTTAGAAATATTCTTTTTTTTTTTTTTTTTTTTTTTGGTACTGGGAATCGAACTCACGACTGAACACTTGCAAGGCAGGTGCTTATGCTGCTGAACTAAATCCCCAGCCCTTTATTTCTTATTTTGAGACAAGGTCTTGCTAAGTCACCATGCTGCCCAGGCTGGGCTAGAACTTGCAGTTGTTCTGCTTCAGCCTCCCAGAGTACTGGGAATAAGCACAGCACCAAGCCAAGCTGATGTTGAAATGTGATTACCACTGTGACTGAGTTGGGAGGTGGGGCCCTAGAGAGGTGATTAGGTCATTAAGAAGGATTAATGCCTTTCTTCTAGTCCATGTTAATTCTAGAAAGACTGGATTGGTCACCAGGAGAGCAGGTGTTATCAGATGCTGGTGCAGCCTCCCCTCCTGCATTGCCTCTTCTGCACATGTCTACTTGCCCTTCCACTTTTTGGCCATTGTTATGATGCTACTTGAAACCCTCCCCAGTGAGGGTGTCAAATCTTGGACTTCTTAGTTTTGTTTGTTTTGTCTTGCTATGTAGGCTAGGCTGGCCTTGAATTCACCATGCAGCGCAGTCAGAGTATAACTTGCAATCCTCCTGCCTCAGCCTCCTTCTGCCTGCATGCCTGTAATCCCAGCATGTAGGAGGGTGAGGCAGGAGGACTGCTGCAAATTCCAGGACAGCCTAAGAGACAAAGTGAGACCGTGTCTGAAAACAAAAATAAAAACATTGTCAGTGGGCAAGGGGGCGAGTTGTGTACCAAGGCCTCATGGGTACCAGCACTCACCAAGGCAGAGCTGAGTCAGTGGTCTCCAAAGTGAAGAGTGTGACAAACAGGACATTCAGAAGACACAGGGCCTCAGGTTTTGGTGCAGGGCCAATTGCTTCGAGGACAACCAGGCATCCATGCAGCAGGTCACCCATGTATCCAGCATGGCCGTGTACCTCTAGCTCAAGCCCAGGTGTTGGTGAGCAGTGTGAGTTGGAAAAGTTTCAGGACCCTCCAGTCCTGTGTACTATGCATTGCAACACGAAGTCAAAGATTCAATGGATGCAGAGAAAAGAGTTTCAGCTGAAACAACAGCTGGGCAGTTGTGTGGCCAAGTATGTGCATGACCACATGAACCTTATTCTAACTATGGCCAAGAAGATGAAGGGGTCCTTCCCATCCACTAGGAAGAAAAGTCATTGCCAGTGACCATCAGGGCTGAATGCAGGAATATATTTAAAATGAAGAATGGGAATTTTAGTCTTTTAAGTAAAACTTATGAATGAAGAGAGTAAGAATTTCAGCAAGTTTAAGACATGTCACTTGCCTCTAAACCCTGGTTCCTCTATATTTGGATCCTAGAAGTGAAATGGAAAAACACTGCTGCCAGAGTTTGGAGGGCCGCAGATACAGATCAGTGACATAGCACCTGCCAGGCAAGTGCAAGGTCGTGAATTTGATTCCCAGAACCAAAAACAAAAACCGAAAAACCGTAAAGTTTGGGTCAAAGATAACATAAGAGAGCATTTTAGAGCCTCAGTTTCCTATGGGAGGACGTTGTCCTGGCTATGAGATCTTCTTTGTGGAACCCAGGGCCCTCCAAGCAGAGATACCAAGTGGCTGGCGGGTTCCTCCAACCACCTGTGACCTGGCAGAGTCGAAGCCAGGGGTCTCTGTTTACCAGAAGTATTGCTGCACAGCTTTCTGCATGCTATAACATCCAAATTACTAATTTAGAAGGAGCCAAGGGGTTTCTAGATTTTCATTTTGCTTTTTTTTTAATGCAAGGTGTGAAGTGAGATTTAACTTGCAGAGTTCAGAGGGAGAGCAGGTTAGATAAGAACTCTGGAAGAATGGCCCTGAAGCAAGGCCAGCAGATCGCTGTAGCTGCTGTTTCAAACAGGAGTCTAAAGAGAATTCTTTCTGTGGTCTGTTGGCCATTTCAGAACTTTGGAAATGGAATGGTCAATTCATCAGAAAGAAATAGCAGGTGAGTATAGTGGACTTTGGGGGGCCTGCAGGGGAGAGATCCTGGCACCTTAGGACCTGCACCGTGCAGTTGACTCGGGGTGCTGGGAGAACAAGGAGCTCCATCCCTCTCTGGGGGACAGCTGAGAGTGTGGCAGACTTTCGGCAGCCTGAAGGAGAGAGACCTTGGCGCGTCAGGACCTGCACAGTGCAGTTGACTTGGGGTGCCAGGACAGCAAGGAACTCCTCCCCTCTCTGGGGGGTGGCTGTGATCCTGCCGGTGTGTGGGCTGGGAATCAGACATCTCATGTCATCCTGTCCCCCGTCCTGTGGTCCGCCCCCCCCCTTAGCAAATGGGAGCCAGTGAACTGCACATCTTGTGAAAAGATTGGCTATGTTATTTAGTATGAGCTCCCCATATGCAAAGATAAGGACAACCATTTGGAAGAAAACAAGAGACAATATGACAGATAATGAAGATCTCTGCTTTGAAAGATCTAGCTTTGAAATTTATGCTTTCTTATGTCCTGTTCTGTTCTGTTTTCTGTTTGATTTTACTCCCTTTTAAAATAAAATTTAAAAAAATTAAAAAAAAAAAAAAAAGAAAGAAATAGCACGTGAGTATGACAGGGGCCTGCAGGGGAGAGACCCTGGAACATCGGGACCTGCACCGTGCAGTTGACTCGGGGTGCCAGGAGAACAAGGAGCTCCTCCCCTCTCTGGGGGGTTACTGTGATTCTGCCAGCATGCGGACTGAGAATCAGACACCTCATGTCGTCCTGTCCCCTGTCTCGTGCCTCCCCCTTCGCAAGTCAGAGCAAGTTAACTACACATCTTGTGAAAAGATTGGCTGTGGTATTTAGTATGAGCTCCCCATATGCAAAGATAAGGACAACCATTTGGAAGAAAACAAGAGACAATATGATAGTGAAGATCTCTGGTTGTCTAGCTTTGAAATTTATGCTTTCTTATGTCCAATTCTGTTCTGTTTTGTTGTGTTTAATTTTACCCCCCTTAAAATAAAATTTAAAAAATATTAAAAAAGAGGGGAAAAGAAAGTGCTCTAAAGGATATAACTGCATGTATGTTTAAGTGTGTAAGATAGATGACCACATTACTGTTTTTGTTAGATTGTTGAGCAGAACTGTTAACAGTCTCACTGTTTGAATGTCTACTTTGTATGCTTCAATTTTGTAACTTGAACAACTATTTCCAATGATGACAGTATGTAACTTATCAAGTGGCGATTTGTTAGTGTTTTTGGTTTTGCTTTGTTGTTGTTCTTGTTGTCCTTTTATTTTTTGCCTTTGGAATTCTGTATTGTTGCTAGCCTTTTTCTGTTTTGTTTGGTTGTTTTCTTTTTTGTTTTTTCTCTTTATAAAATTTAAAAAAAAATTTTTAAAAGAACTCTGGAAGATTCCATGTATATATCTTTTTCTAGCCTTCACGATATGGGTGTGCACCTCTTAAAATTCTTACACTGCATCTTTCAGCCTGGAGACCACTGGGAAAACGTGAGTCAGTGTCGCATACTATATTAAGTGTGGCTTCCCTCTTCCCTCAATGCATGATGGCCCCGTGGGCTTCTGCAATGGTGACAGGACATCCTGGCAGTGACACTTTCCCCTGCAGAGTAAAGGGTTTTGATGTTATATAGATGCTGGTATCCAGGAATGAACAGTGAAACAGGAACTGTTGGTGAGTTGAGAGAGCCATGAAGCCTTGGACGTGAAGAAATCTGGTTTTTGCAGAATAGAGTAGAATGAAAGCCTGTACCTAGCATTGCTTCCTTAGCCCAATGAATTTTTTTTTTCACAAAGAGAAAAACTTTATTTTGGCTCAAAGTTTTAGAGGTTTCAGTCCACAGTGGTTGGGTCCATTGCTTTTAGGCCCATGGTGCCCAAGGAAGCTGTTTACCTTCTGGCAGCCAGGCAGCATGGACAGAAAGGAAGAGACCAGTGTCCACAGTTCCACCAGAAGCCCCCTGAATTAATAGCATTTTACTGAGATAATCCCCTGGTAACAGGAAGGTCAGAAAGTAAGCAATTTATGACTCCTTTAGAGCAAGGGGGTGGACAGTCCCCACTATTACCAAACACCAGTTTTGCCTGGGACCTTTACCACGTGCAGTGTTCCTGCTCTACCATGGTACCTTATCTTTTTTTTTTTTTTGTGGTACCGGGGATTGAACTCACAACCTTACACTTGGCAAGCAGGCACTTATACCACTGAGCTAAATCCCCAGCCCTGTACCTTATCTTTTGGATAAAGAACTGTTGTCCTTTACCAACTTACTACCACTTGAAATTATAATCTAGCCTGCCTGATGGCAACATGAGGCAGCGATATATTTTTCTAGTGATGATTCTTTTCTTTTTCTTCTTGCCTTTTTTTTTTGAGACGAAGTCTTGCTATATAGTTCAGGCTGGTTTTGAACTCACAGTGTAGCCCAGGCTGGCCTCAACTCATAGTGATCCTCCTGCCTTAGCCTCCTGAGTGGTGGAATTAGAGGCATGCACCACCATGCCTAGGGCTAGTGATTTGGTTTTAAAATTGTTCCATTTCCCCACCATCAAACCCCAGCATTGTCTACACCATTTCATGCTGCTGCTTACATACTGAAAAGAAAACTACATAGGAAGGAAGAAGAGACTGTAAAGTTACCTATCCAAATGGTGAGTGGTAGGAATATGGAATTCTTTTTTCTTTTAGTATTTTTTTATTTTTGCAGACCTTTTACTGGGCTACATCTTCAGCCCATTTTTTACTTTTCATTTTGAGATAGCATCTTGCTGAGTCGATGAGTTGCCCAGGCTGGGTTTGAAATTGTGATCCTCCTAACTCAGCCTCCTAGAATACTTGGATTACAGAATATGCCATCAAGCCTAGCTATCTATGATAATGCAGAAACAAGGATATTTTTTACAAGGAATTGTGGGAAAGAGATGAAATATTATTCATGATTAGGCCACTATTATTAGTTTAACATTTATTTACTTATTTATTTGTTATAATATTGGGGATTGAACCTGGGGCCTTTACAATGAGCTACTTGTAAAAGACCTGTACTTTGAAAACTACAGAACTCTGAAAAAGGAGATTGAAGAGGATATTAGAAAATGGAGAGATATCCTGAGCTCTTGGATAGGAAGAACAAATATAGTGAAAATGGCCATAATTCCAAAACTCAAAGCAATCCCAATCAAAATTTCAGTAGAATACATAGCTCACAGAATTAGAGAAAACAACCCTAAAATTTGTCTGGAACCATAAGTCACCTAGAATAGCAAAGGCAATCCTGGGCAACAAAGACAAGACAGGAGGCATCACAATCCCCCACTTGAAATTATACTATAAAGCAACTGTAATAAAAACAGTGTGGTACTGGCAAAAAAACAGACCTGAAGATCAGTGAAACAGAATAAAAGACGCAGAAACAATTCCAGACACACTAAGCAACCTTATCTTTAACAAAGGTGCCAAACACATTCACTGGAAAAAATATAGCCTCTTTAACAAATTGTGATTTTCAGCAGCCCAAAGGAGAGACCCTGGTGCACACCTTGCGGTTGACTCGGGGTGCTGGGAGAATGGGGAGCTCCTTCCCTTTCTGGGGGGCGGCTGTGAGTGTGGCAGACTTTTGGCAGCCTGAGGGGGAGAGACCCTGGTGAGTTGGGGCCTGCACCATGCAGTTGACTCGGGGTGCTGGGAGAACAAGGAGCTCCTCCCCTCTGGGGGGCGGCTGTGATCCTACGTGCGTGTGGGCTGAGAATCAGACATCTCCTGTTGTCCTGTCCCCCATCCCATGT
>PVJX010024501.1:0-27938 GCA_004027295.1 Dolichotis patagonum
GGGATGGGGTGGCAGCAGTGAGGCTATCACGCCACTCCCTACAGAGGTGGAATTCACTGTCCTTTCACAAAGGGAGTATACACCTCTTCTCTGATGATTGTGGATGGGATTAAGTATCCTATACTCTAACACCAGGCAGAAAATCCTCTAGCATGGTCAGCTCTTAATATTCCATTCTTCAGTATTACTATTTGATTTTTTTACTTTTTTACTTTAAAATTTCCAAATACCAATCTCCACGACCTTCTCTCCGAGGTGTATTGAATGCTTCCTTGGGTTGCATTGCCACTATTTCTTGTTGAAGAAGGATAGGGAGGTCTATATGCCTTCCTTCATTGAAGTTATGGGTTTCCCATCATTACTCAATGTTTCCTAACTCCTTCTCTCTTCTACAAGCATCCTACTCTCTTTTTGGAGCAAACAGGACATTTTGTTGTCTCATTACAGAGACGTCTGCCTGTTAGTCTGGTTATGGGTACTAATGGAAGTATCCTATAAATGGATGGATCTTCTATTCTTCACTATTTTAAATGTTGCATCCAAGCCTTTTGACATACTTTGTAGGTAACAATTAGCTTAACCAGGTGCATCACAGAATTTGAGGAACTCTTCTGGCAGGCAGATAGTGTATGCCTTTCAAGAATCCCAGGATCTGCAATTTTATAGCCAAATTTAAGTGTCCAGGCCACTGCTTCTGATGTCATAGCAGTAGTTTGTTGTTGTTGTTGTACATTGTGCCTATCTGCCCTGTTCAACATCTAATAACCCACATACAGCCTATTGCTGAAGTTAGTACCACACATTAAAGAAAATTGACCACTTGTCTGTTCCCTGAGCACATACCACAAAACAGAAAATGAATATCCTAAGGTGCTCCTTCAACTTTGAAAAATACAGCTCCCAAAGTTACACTTATCACATGCAAAGACAAGCAAATTCATGCAGTGTCTCAAGGAAGTGCCACTTCACAACAACTGGACAACACGCAAAACTAGAAGAAACTATGCAACTATTTTTGGTGTGGTTATAAAGAAAAGAGCACTCAACATGTTGAAATACATATGAACTAGGATATTATTAATTATCTAGTAAGTTTAAAAGCACCTATAACACATAATTTAGGTCTTAAGATTATCCCACAGAGATAAGATATTCCAGTTTAAATGGATAGATGCACAATAATACTTATTGTATAATTATTCATATTGATCAAAAATGAGAAAAAATTATGCCTATTGATAGGGAATTCCCATCCTGAAAGCATTTTACACACCAAAATCAAAAAATAAAAAGCCACCACAAAAATACAAATTTAATCCAAAAATCTAGAAATATAAATTTGTATTAGATTTGTACCACACTAAAAGCACTTAAAGCACTTAAAGCATTTTCCATGAGAAAAATATTTTGCAAACCAATGACCAAAAATACAGATTTTGTATGTATATATATGTATTTATACATGCATATACACATAGTGTACATATATTTAATTATGTACACATGTATATATATATATATTATATAATTCTATTCAATTAAAGGAAGATAGATGAGACCTTGTTAATATGGGTTATTTATGGGAAAACAAATGCTAAACTAGTATGTTGCTATGACAGAAAGTAAAGAAAGATAAAATTATGTAATTCTTAAAAATTCATTATGTAACCTTGATCATAGTAGTATATGAAATTGTTTAAGCCATTGTCATGTGAATCATGTTTATAAATCATTATGTACCATGAAATGGATCTAACCTTCAATGCCTGTGGTTGCAGAATCATAGGAAGTCTCTGTACAGATAGGGTATCCTCAGGTCAATTCAATAAGATGTTTTTGTTGATATAAGGCTTTTTTTGATTCATGATATCTGCTGGGTCCCAGAAACACTTTTAGTTCCATAGTGTTAATTGATGAAACTATGACTTGTTTTTTCTCTATTAAAAATTTCCATTTTTCATATATACCTCACAGACAAAGAATGGACTTCTCAAAAACATCTGGATCTTACAACAGAGATTGTTCCTAGTCTTTCATACACAAATATTTTAGCTTACTACATCAATACTCTAAAAATATTTAGCTCTCAATGCCCTTCTACCTTAAGCAATTAAATACAACTTCACTTTAGAACTCTACAAAATTTATTCCAATAGGGCAAACCTACCAATTTATTCCAATAGGGCAAACTCTACAAAATTTATTCCAATAGGGCAAACCTAAAGGAAAGTTGCATTACCTTCTTCAGCCAAATGTAACTGTAATGTTCTTTAAATATTTTTCAGCACCTTTCACCTTTTGCACAACTATTTATGCAAAGAGGAAGCCTCTCTCTTCTTGTTTTAAATCCACTCCTAACCTCATTGTTATTTCCAACTTCTAGTCCAGAAGAAAGGCAGCAGAAAGTCTTGAGAGGTTTAAACCAGTGATGAAGAGCCTCAAAATTGCCTATGGGACCAAATTCACTTGGAAAAATGTCACCTCTCTGTAATCTTTCAACGTCAAGCTGCAGTGTTGGCCCACTTGAGGAGCCCAAGAGAGCTTTCCATGGGTGAGGTCTCCAGGTAAAGGACACATGTGTTTCAGACACCAACAATAACAGCAGACAGCATGGAGCAGAGCAGAGTGCAAGAGCACAAGAGTCACCTACATCTTTACTGCATAATTCTTACACAGGTCATTATCTCATATTTAGATTTTTACATGCTAACCTCTTTGGTACATGCATAGTTGTCTGCGGCTAAGTCATGGTATATATAACTATATATATGCAATATAACTATATTGCATTGTGTGCTAACACTAAATAACAGGATCTGACCCTCAGGTGTCCTCATGTACCCCTGAGCTTTGAAGCAGTCTGAGTAATTCCCACACTAGGTAGAGGCAGTACACCATGAAGTGTGTGTCTTTCATACACTGGCTACAAATAGGCCATTATTGCTGAGCTTAGTTAGCCATTTGAATTTGTTTAGAACATCTCTCTCCTGCCCTTTCAAAAATATATGAGAATTCTCAAAATTGTTTTTCCACGAGCTGTTAATATTGTAACCTGACTCCACTTCTACATGGACCACTGACTTACGTTGTTGTTACTATAACAGAATACCATAGACTAGGTAATTTATAAACACAATAAATTCATTTCTTACTGTTCCAGAGGCCAGGAAGTCTCATATCAAAGTGAAAAAAAAAAAGAAGCACCTGAATCTCTTCTTTCCTTGTACAGGTTGGGGAAGGAGGCATGATTTGCTCAGGCAGTCACCCTCACTTTCCTTCTCTCTCCCTCCACCCACACCCAATGAATTGGAAAATCTTGCCTCAATGTCCTACCAGACTGCACCAACAAAACTACAACTTGGTCAGTCCTGGTGCCTCCTCCCTATGCCTACTATTTCAGATGCTGCTGCTGCTCTTTGAAGAAGCCAAGAAGGGAAATACACTTATTATCACTGCCTAGATTGAAAACAGTTCAAGATCTTGTGTAGGACCACGAACCAAATGCTAAGCAGATACCTTGTAGTAAGTAGTCATGTTTCCTAAAAATCATGAGATGATAGCAACAGAAACAGGCAGAAAAGAAAAAGGGGAAAAGGAGGAGAGAGAGGAACACTTGGTATTTAAATAGTCAGATATCCCTGACTCTAGGTGCTTCCCATTCCATCTCTCATGGATTTCATGACCTGCTGTCAGGTATTGTGATCTACTAAATTCAAACATGGTGAATCATTAGGACGGTGTTATATTTATAGTTGAAGAAAGGGATGGAAATGAGTCCCCTAACTTCCCCATTTCCAACTGTACTACTCTGACATGGCTAAGATCAAGGGCAGTGGGATTCAGACCCATTATTAACATTCCCAGATTTCCATAATCCCAAACAGTTGTCATCAACACAGCTGGCCTTCCCAAAAATGCCCTAGATTCAGCTCCATCATTTTTCCCAGAGATACAATAGCTGTCAGTCAAACAATTCCCATTATCTTCTTCTCTCTTTAAATCTAAGCCATGACAACTATAGCTCCTCTTGAGTCCCAAACCCACTTGAACCAGTGAGAAGTCTATATTTGCACCAATCAGCAGGATGAAATTCAAACCAATCACAGGCCAGCAGATGTTACATAAACAGCTGTTTCCTTGAACTTTGTGAATGAATCCCTGAGGGCTCCCTCCCGGGAACTGTGCCCTTTCTGCTGCCTCACAGGGCCTGTTAAAATAAAAATTCACTTTGGTGGTCCTGTAACCTGATAATGATTTATTTCTTGTGTAGTGTGAGCTTAGAAGCTATAAATCTACTGAATTTACTCTGAGTATTACAGACAGAACAATGTTTTCAAAATGAAGAGCAATAGACACCAGGTCTGTTAGCCCTGAAGAGATTCAGAGACTAGCAGTCAATGAAAATGAGCAACAGAGGCCAGCACCAAACAAAAGCAGCACAAGGCATTCTGCACAAGCCATATCGGTTGGCTTCGGGCAGTAGTAACAGAGAACAACACCCGGGAGGGTCAGTGCACAGCATCCATCATTGTCTGATGCCATTCAGTGGCATCAGAGCCAGTAGCAGAGCTGTACTTTGCCAACGCATAATTTCCATCTGAATTGAGCAATAGAAACTTCAAGTGATTGGCAACAAAGATGCTCAATCTGGTGAGGGTTTTCTTGCTGCTTATGCATCAAAGAAGGTGGAAGGGCAAAAGAAAATGAGAAAACAAGCAGAAGGGGCTAAATTCATCTCTTTTATTTTTTTAAATCAGGAACCCATTACCATGACAACTAACCTATTCCTTCAATAACAGTAATAATTCACTCCTGAAGGGTGAGCTGACGTGGACCAATCACCACTTAAAGTTCCACCTCTTGGCATGGCTGCAGTGAGGATCCTGTTTCCATTGCATGTGCACTGGGAAGGGAAACAAATTCAAAGCACAGTATCAACTAAGACACAAGCTCTAGTAAATAACTCCCATTTTTTGTGGCTTTAATTGCTTTTATTTTTTCCTTCTACACAACTGTGTAGAAGGAAAAAATTGTGGCTTTAATTGCTTTTATTTTTTCCTTCTACACAAATAACTGCAACAGGATAATTGAAAGATTGTGGAAGGCATCACTACTCTAGACAAATGCCATGAACCACTTCCCTGTTATCTTAATTAAACTTTTTCTAATTTCAAAAAACCAGAAGTCTTTTATCTTTGTCCTGATAATATTTCATGCTTTCCCAGAAACCTGAGGACTTTTTTTTTACCATTTGCCAAATAGATGGTTGAGAAATCACTACTGTGATTAAATTTTTTATTTTCAGGATTATTACTATTAAATATAATTTCACTTGCTTACTATTATGTTTATTTTTCTACAAATGATGGTATACAAATATTGTCTATATTTCTACTGAAATGTCATATTTTTATTTTGAATGAGTATCCATTATTGGCAAGAATTTAGAAAAGCTAGAATATGGGCCGGAAATTTAGCTCAGTGGCATAAGCACCTACCTGGTAAGCACAAGGTCACAAGTCCAATCCCTGGTACCACACACAAACACAACCAGAAAAGCTCGAATAGGTACACATTGATTCTTTGGGTATAAATTGTCATAGGCACTTTGGAAGGACTTTTGACTGTGCCTTTAAGCCTAAATATAAGTGTGCATTATGAGCCAGAAGATCCATTCTTCAAACTTATTTTTAATAAAATCTCCCTCATGTCTTTAAGGAAATATGTAAAATGTATGTATTGGCATAGTTTTTGAATTAGAAAACTAACTGCCCATTAATTAGAATATATAGTTTAGTAAATTATTTATATCACATACAAATTTATACATGTAATAAATAATTCATGTATATATTACCCTTGGCAAAATTATAATACTATACATGAAATTTTTTGACTCCAATTAATCTTAAATTATTCTCTTTGTCTCATTTAGCAGCTGTTAGGTTGATTTCTCATGGGCCCTTGCTATTTTTGAGAGAACTTTCTTTTCCTAGTGACTAACTGCAAGCCTGTCTTTAGTATCTGTCTTGTAATAATAGTCTGTTTATTGGGACTGACCAGTTATACAAACAGTGTATATTAGACTTTCTCATAAGAGACATAAAGTGTCAGTAACACTGGAGACTTTTAGAAAGAAGCAGTTGTGATCCAGTTACCTCCCAAAAGTCCTACCTACAAGTACATGAGAGTTTGGGGGGATGGCTACACATAAACACTAACAAATTATTAAATACTTTTGAGTCCCATTACTCAATCGACTGAAGTGATTTCTATTGGAATGAGATTACATGTTCCTGAGCACAGAATTTCAAGGAGTGGCTAAAGCTGTAGACCAAGTGCATGTGGGGCTAAAGCAAGGTCAGCCCCAACAAGTGCTTACAGGTCCAAAAACAATCTATCACACATGCAGGGCTAAAACAAGGCCAGCCAAATAAATGAGCTGCTCCAGCTCCAAAAATGCAAGGTTCCCAGATGAGCCAGGCAAACAAGTTGCTAGGCAGAGGGGCTGAAATCTATGCCAACCTCCAGAGTATATAAATAAATACACTGTGGTGATTGAGCAGTTCCTAGCCAGAGAGAGCGCTCCACCCGACCTCAGCTTTCTGTATACTGTCTCCTATCTTTATTTCTCCATCCACTCACCACTCTTCTCCTCCAGGAACTTCAAAAGCTGTGCTGTACACAGCATATTATAATACTTTAGGTGTTCCCATAGCATTTAATCAAAGCACATCCATTTATTTAAATTTACATATTTAACCCTACATAAAAAATTAAGCAGTTTCTATATAACTACAGTTTTAAATATTGTAGAATTTTGTTGTGCAGGAGTTAAATATAAAAAAGATTTGAAATAGAATAATTCTTTCTCATTAATGTCTGTGTATGTATTAACACAAATTATTCAAAGATCTAGATAATAGAATAAAATAATAATTAAAAATTATTCCATTTCTTTTTTATTATTTTTTATTTTCAAGAGAATAAAACCAAAAGGAATAAAATAGAATAGAGTCCATAAAACAAAAACAATGAACATGGTACATGACTTTAAAACAAAATACAAGGAAATCAATAATGGCAACCATAATATATTTTGTTATCTTTGAAATACCTCTCCATGCCTTCAAATATAATAAAATTAGACAAACTGAAACAGAATAAAACCAAACAATAAAACCAAACAGAACAATGAAAACAATATGGGTTTTACGTCATGACAATAGATTAACAATGGCCACTGCCTTCCCTTTTTAGACTCTTCCTCCCCTTTCACTTTCACAGTGTGTATTGTGCATTTTGGATCCCTTTAGTTTTTTATATTAGGGAAACAACAGGATATTCACCCATGTGACTCTGAACTACTTCATCCATGAACATGATCTCAAGTTGTATCCCTTTATCTGCAAGAGCGTCAAGGTGCTTTCTTTGTAGCTGAGTAGCTTTTCATTGTAAAAATGTGCCATGCCTTTCTTATCTATTCTGCAGCTGATGAGCAAGCTGTCCACATTTCTTTCTGGTTCCCTGTCACATAGAGCACTGTTCTCTCTCCTTTGACTTGCAGTCTATGAATCCCATTTTGGATTAAATGTGTTTCTTGTATAAAGCATATTGATGGATCCTATCTCTTGATCCACTCAGCCTGTGTTTCTTTTAATTGGTGAATTGAGGCCATCTATAATAGTGACTATGGCCAACAACACTGCCTCATCTTTGCCATGCTATTTTCCTGATGTTGGTTGCCTACCTTTCCCCTCCATCCCATTGACTGCCCCGCTTGGTGATCCCCCTCTGCTGCTGTTCCCGGAACCATGACCTTTTTATCTTTCTTTAGAATGTCCTTCAGTACTCTTTATAGTGTTGGTTTGGTGGTCATGAATTCCTTCAGTTGTTCTTTGTCATGGAAGTATCTTGTTTCTCCATTAATTTTGAAAAATAGTTTTGTAGCATACATCAATCTGGGTTGGAAGTTGTTTTCTTTCAGGACTTGAAATACATCACTCCAAGCTTTTCTTGATTTGATGCTTTGTGTTGAAAAGTTTGTCATGAGTCTGATGAGTTTTCCTTGATAGATGATCTATTTCTTTTCTCTGACAGATTTTAATATTCTGTTCTTGTGTCAAATTTGTGGAATCTTGATTAATATATGTCTGAGTGTAGATTTATTTTGGTTATGGTTAGCTGGAGTTCTACATACCTCACTGAGTGCTACTTCCTTTTTCCACGCTTGGGAAGTTTTGTGATATTATTTATGCAAATAGACATTTAATGTCATTTGTGTTGACACCTGCCTTTTCACTCACACCTATTATTCTTATTTTTTTATTGTCTTGCAGCCATTGAATTGTTATTTCCTAGTTCCTTGTTTTTTTAAGAGAGCTTTCCTTTCATGAACAAAGATGAAAACCTGTCTTCAAGGTTTGAAAGTCTATCTTCAGTTTCTTTCAGTCAGTTTTGTAAACTGTCAATGGAGTTTTTAATTTCCTGAATATCTCTTTGAATCTGTTTCATGTATTCTAAATCTTTTTTATATTATTCATTCAAGGTTTTCCTCACTTTCCTATACTCCTCTATTTTTTATCTATGTCTTCTTTAGAGGTGCTTAGCAATTCTTTCAATATATTTTTCATTTCTTCTTTTACCTGAGATACTATTTCTGTTCAAATTTCTTTTATAGCCTCATGAAGTTGTTTCTTTACTTCAGTTGCCATCACTTCAGAAATTCAGTTATGTGGCTCCCAATCTCTTCCATGTTTACATCTCCTGTACCAGCTCTGCTTGAGTTGGAGGCCAGAGTCTGTGTGTCTTTCATGTCTTCATCTTGACATATTCCTGGTTTTCCCTACCAGGGTAATGGGGTCCCAGGCACTTCCTCCATTGGCTGCAGTTTCTCTGAAGTGAGACTGATTGGTTCATCTAGCCAGTGCTGCCTACACATACCTGATGGTGACTATTGGGTACCCTGGAGAAGGACTGTTTGCTGCTTTTCCCAGACTACCTTGGCTCACCCATGGCTGGTTGAGTGCACATAGGGGTGGAGCTGACCACCACCTGCAGGCCAAACTGGCTACCAGTGGGAAGCCTCAGCAATGGCTGCTGGAATGTACACAGGGGCCGAGGCTCAGTCCAAGCAGTTTCCACTGGTCTGCTCCCAGGTCGGAGCTGCTGGAGTGAGCTGACCACAGTTCTGGTTCTGGGCTTATCTGGCCTGACTTCAAAATGGCTCCTGGCCTATCACTGTCTCCCATAGGAGGGCTGAGCCCTCTGCCCTCACTGTTAGCCAGTGCAGTTCTCTGTGTCCACTGCCCCCCCTCCACCACCACATCTCTTTGCAGGGGCCTGTGGGGTCGCCAGCCACCACTGTCACCATGGCTGTTCATCCCCAGGTCCCAATGGCTCCTCTCATACAGTGGGTCCAGCTCTGGGTGAAGGCACTACCAGCTACCACCTTCTTCTTCATTTAAGTTTTCCCTTTCTATTCTCTCTGTGGGCTTCCATTCTCACTTCAGATTCTTCCTGGGTCCAGGGGACCCTCTTCCTTCCTTCTTGTCTTCCTCACGATGCTATGTTTCAGCATCTGGACTGCTTCTCTCAGAGAGGCTGTTTGCTGCTTCCTGGTCCATCATCTTCCTGGAAACCCAATTATTCCATTTCTAATATCAAGTAGATTCTCCACTTACAATGATAGTACAATTACAAGCAATATTTTTGTATAATGATTATCTTATACCTCATATCTAGAAAATAAAGATTTTATTTTTTAACAACTGAAAATCTGGGAAGTAGTTGGTGTTTATCATATGGGAGTTATCAGGATATAGTGGCTATGATCATCCTAAGCACAGTTATCCTAAAAGACAAGCAGCGTCAGCCTAGTTTTTCTTTAGAATTAAAACTGGAAAACTACAAAGTTGGAAAACATCTATTGAATCATTTGCAATTTGGAGGTATTTTCAAAGTTCTAGGCCTAGAATATCTATAGTGAATAACAGAAACAGCAACAGAGGTGTACGATTAGATTCTGCAGTCTGATAGTAGAAAAGACATTAATCCCATTTAACTGTAAGCTCCTAAATGACAAACAAAGAGGCTGAAGAAAGTTCTAGAGAAATATAGCTTCAGAACCAGAATGTTTGCTGTAATTTTTGTTTTTAATTTCTATGTATTAAAGACAGAATTATGAAAATATTTAAAATATTATCAATATGATCAAAGTTGATAGGCTCTAAAAGAAGTAAAAGGTTCCCATAATATTAAGAAGCTATTTTAGTACCCAAAATAAACTCATAGGCTTACACAAATCAAAACTGCTTTACACTGTACAGCCCAGGTGGTGACTGTAATAGAGAAAACTTAGATATCAGATGATCAACTGCTCTATGCATACCCTTGAGTACCCTTACCACCTGAATAAGAATAGCTGTCAGAAGAATTGTCTCTGTAACAGAAGAAACAATTATAAAACATACCAAAAAATCAGATACTTTGAAAACAGGTAGAAATGGAGCACTACAAATAGTAGATAAACTAACATCTTCTCAGTCAGGCCAATGATGCAGCATGTGAAAATTCTACTGGTCTTCATGAAAACTATGAACACTAATAGTCTCATTTTAGTATTGGGGTACTCAAAAGCTCAAATGGCCTACTTAAGTTCACACAATGAACCATAAATAGAAACAGTTACTATGTATATTGGTAGTATTTACATCAATGAAATAAAATGTTATTTTGAGTCCATTAAAACTGAAATGCTAGACCAGGGATATGCTCAGTGGCATCAGTGCCTGCCTGGCAAGCACAAGGTCCTGAGTTCAATTACCAGTAATAAATAAATAAACTGAAATACCAAAAATTGAAATTAGTAAGAACATGGTATTGAAAAAACCTATTTTATAGTATTTATATTTTTATGTTTTGGCACTTTAACTTTAAGGAATATGGCTGTAATTTTAGTTTTAAGGCTTTCCTGAAAGCAGTAGCAATAATTTCCCGCCTGGACAAGTAAATACACCAGGGAACCACATTCATCTCTGTTCTTCTTTTCCACAGGAAGTGGACTTGAAAGAATTGAATGAATATTAACACAAAGCTTGTAATAGTCAGTAAATCTCTCCAGGGCCTTGCAGATGGATTGAAATAAAGCACTCTACAGATTGATTTCATGCATTAATCAACATAAAATAATTAAATACCAAAAACTCCAGGAGACCAAAAAGCCTTTATGAACAGATCTGTAACAATTGAGGAGAAAATATTTGATTATGAAGTTAGAAATTAACTGCAGGGTGAGTAATTTCTCATCCTGAAAGTAATCTTTCAGATGGCCCTCTACTCAAAAGCAGTTTCGTCTCTATGAAAAGCCAAGTGAGTCTATTCTGCCCAGAAATACAGGCAGGACCAGTTTGTACCAGGCAGTGGCAAAATTGCAGCATTGTACAATCTGAGCAAGATATTACCTAAAGGCATCAGAAACTAACATTTTGAGGCATCACATGGCAAACTTCTCTATGCCCCTCCTAGAGTACCATCCTGATCTGAACATGAGCAGCTGTCAGAAGAATTGTCCCTGTGACACAAGAAGCACTTATAGAAATGAAATAGATTGAATTGTGGATACAAACCTAATAAGCATTCAATGCTCAAATGATGAAATTTGAAGAATGATGGGTATAAAGGAAAGAAATTCTCCCAACAACCTTATCAACCCAGATGATAGTGAACAATAGTCACAAACACAAAATGAGGTGTATCTATGCTCACAGAAATACACACGCTCATGTATTTGTGACATTCCATTACACTTTCGCCCATGGACAGTAGATGTAGAGGTAAGAACATTAGAAATAAAGTTGAAACAGTCGATGCATTTCTCCTGAGAATCTGCAGTTTGAACAAAGGACATGTACTCCCTTGGGGACCGAGTATCCACGTGAACTGCCGTTACTAAGATCCCAGATCTATCTCTCCCCCTTGTCTCCCAAAAGTGTGACTGTTTAGCTATTTTTTAATTGTATGTAGCTACCTTAAATGACTATTTACCATTTGAGTTATCAGAGTCCCTTTCTTTCTGTTGGCTGCAGTAAAACAAATGTTGTCTAATATATCGGTCCAAAGTTGAATGTCATGGAACCACACGAAATACAATGGGTGCAGGACACAGAAAAGGGATCAGCAAATGATACTAAATAAAATGTGCCCCTCCAACAAAAACTTCCTAAACAGAAATAAGGGCAGTACAATGATCTTGATCACACCTAATTAGCAAATAATTGATAATGAACCAAAAGATACTTAGAAGGTATACCTACATGTGGTCTTTTTTTATTTGTGCTTAAAGATTTACAATTTTTGTACTTTATTTCAAAATGTGGGTCTATTCTCCAAGTGTTAACCAAAACAATTCTTCAAGGCTTATGAAAATGATATCTTACAAAAATTATGCTTGAAAAAGACACTAGAATCTAAAGTTTTCATGGTTATACCAATAATAAAGGCATAAAGATGAACTTTTAGAATTAAGACCATTGAGGAAAAGCTAGAATAAAATTTATTTTCAAGCAACCTGGGAAGATGATGATTTCCTTTAGTACAAGTGATTTGGGGACCCCCAAGAAGGCAGTGATTTAGTTGACACACATTTGCAAGGCAGTATTCTTGACCAGGTGTGACAGTTCATTGTACATTACACTAGCAAAATACATTTTCGGGGTAACTAAATTTTGAAAGTACAAAGATATCATCCATCCTCTGTAACTGTTTTTGCATAAGTTTTATGACAAAGCTGCCTATTTCACTGAAATACATAGATAGGATAAAGGTGAAATCATATTATTGGAATATACTGAAGAAAATAGCAAAGTACTGTGAAATTAGAGCATATCAAAATTAATATTTAAGAAACTTCTGTTTATTCTTCTACTGGATCCTAATATATTTGTTTTCCAGTGACCTTTTCAATATAATTGCTAGTACACTATAGAGGCTTCCCACTTCTCTATGGCTTATACTCCGTAACTTAATTAAAAGTAATTGTCTTGAGTTCCAATTTTATTTAATACATATTCTGAATTACTGACATTGCTGAAGTACACTTACTGTTCACTTGGTAGAACTTAATTATGTTTCATTATGCTGTTTTTAATGTATAATGATTTTAATAACCTTTATAAAAGCAAAAAAGAACTATGAATGATCTGTAACTATTTAGTTCCATCAAAATGCAGATGTTACATTTTGTTTATAACTCAAATTTTATTTGTTGACAAGGTGGAGAATTGGAATATGACTTTTATTTTGCTAAATTTTTACTGAAATAAATAATATTCTACTTTTTAAAGTATTTATAATACCACAGAATGGCATTGCTAAGTCATATTTATATAAATCAAGGTGGATTATTACTCCACAAAATGTGTGGTATGATGAATGTATCATTAGGAACTTATCACAGATACTACACCTGGTAACAGTCATAGCTAGTGTTTAAAAATAGATGGAGAAAGTTAAAGCCCCACACATCCTTTTCCATTGAGACTTTTAGATTTAAAAAGTAAAAATACAGATGAGGCATTATTGTATACCTTTGTATCTAGCAATAACCATGATATAGTTATTATTCATGACATTTTACCAATTTAAAATTTTTATAATTCAGATAAGAAAACATAGAGATTTTTTTCAAGGAAATTTCACACACAACATCTCACATTTGATACCAATAAATAAACCATGCATTGCAAGTGTTATCCTCAATTTAATGTGAAAAATTTGAAATTTAAATTACTCAGCCTTCTTACAATAGAGTGTTCAGAGATAGGATTCATATTTTAACTTTCTGCCTATAAAATGCTGTGATATTTTTAACTACCACATAACACAGTGTTGTCACAACCTAAAACATTTTATAACTATCCTTTCAAAATTTCCTTCAAAATCAATTTATGAGACAAGTTAGAAAGATTACTCATAACTACATACCAGAGGTCTTACATTTTTGTGGTAAGCAACTATTATTGATTTCTGAAAAGCCTTGAGATTATAAAGGTAAGTACCTCATTAATGACAAAAAAATTGCACAGTTGTAGGGAAAGGTACACCCCTTTTAATCCAATCATCAAATGATTAATTCCAAGTATCTTGCATATTTTGTACACAGTAGTGTATATAGTGGTGAAAATTCATTACTAAATAACATAAAAATACCCCACTGAATTTACAATGAGTATAATGAATAACAAAATGAGCAATTAAAATCAAACATAAGTAGTCTGATGAGAATGGTTTCTAGAAGATATGTTTGAAACACCATCATGTCTGCCATAATGTGCAATAGGAGAATAGATTTTAAGCACATAGACTTTGAAGTTGTGTTCCTGGTACATTAATATCTTGATTCTTAGCTGGCTACTCTGGAAAGATTGCTTAGTTCTCCAAAATCTTTGTGTCTTATTAAAAATGTCAACAGTATGACCAGTCAAATAATGCATCAAGAGGAGTTTGATGTATCCAGAAGGAGTCACACAATGCCCTCTGTGGGAAGCAGGAAAGAATAGGAAGCCTGGAGTTGCCTAAACCAACAGTAGGTGGGAGTGGCAATTAATCCTGTCCTCTTAAAAGGCAAATGGTAGAGTATTGCATAGGAAAACAAAAAGAAAAAGGAATAAAATTGGCTGAGAATCAGAGACAGTTTAGGAAATTTGGCAACTTCTGGGTTCTAAAGGATGCAAGAAATTTGAAAAGAAAGATGTTATTAACAGAGATACTGCTAATTAAGCACAGAAGGTCCCTAAACTCTGTGCTTAACTAGCAGTATCCCTGTTAAAAACATCTTGGAGATATCTAAGTAAAGCTTGAGTCTTGTTCTTAATTACATTTATTTAACTGGACTGTATTTCTGTGTATATTACACTAAGATGAACCTCTGTGGGCTGAGGATTATTTGGACTACACAGGTTGGTGATACAAAGGTCAATGTTATAAAATGCTTATAGCCTACTTCTCACAAATAAATTACTCAAAAATTAAATGTTATTGTCATTTTCACAATATATTCTTTACTGAGAAAGGTTAGAAATTCCTGTTTTATTATGTCTCATATAATTTGAATTTAAGGAAAACTATAAAAGATGATTATAAATGGAAAGATCAAAGTTCCACAATATTGAATATATGTAAGAGGATCAGAAATAGAAGAAATTATTTGCACAAATTCTAAGAAAAGTGACAATACCTGAACATAAAGTTCTTTGTTTTCTATAATTAAGACAAAAAGAAAGTTTCAGTAGATTACACTGGTCCAACATCTAGTAAAACAAAATTTTGGAATATGATTTAATCATATTTATCTGAGTCTAAGTATTGAAAGAAATTAGTGACAAGGATTGAACATTATACAGTATATTTTTAATGGAAGTTCTCAATAAGAAAAAGCACAGAGATGCCTCCTATATAATTATTTACTGTATATCTCTCCCTTTGAAAATTGAAAGATTTTCTACAAAAGCAAATTCTACTGGAATGGAACTTTCTGGGATTACCTTATCAGTGAGATACAATGTGGAAGTAATTTGGCCAATGAGCTTAAACCAGACCTTCTGGATCAAAATTTTCAAGACTGTGGCCCAAGACTATATATTTTTAAAATTCCCAAGGTGACTGTACCATAAAACAGTGTCAGTAGGACTGTAGCTTGTTCTCCATATCCATTCTCTCTCTTGTCCTTTTAGGAATACAACCCTTGACTTCTGCCAAGCATCTGACTGCTCAGAATATGAACTAACTTTTCCAGCCTCCTTGTGTTACATATTGCCAAGTGTACACTAAAAGAGATGTCCTTCGCACCTAGGGTTGACAATAAAGGAGTATTCCATGCTTCCCTCATTTTCCTTCTTCCTGTGGTCTGTATTCTGGAGTTCTGGCTCTTACCATGAAGATGATAACTATGAACAAGGAATTAAAAAGAAAAGTAAGGGATGAAATCTGGTCTCTGAGTGCACTCATTCAGATTTCCCTGAACATTAAATGTAAAAGTAAAGTCATATTCCTCACATGAAGAGAATGCTTTGCTGGTCTGTCAGAGAAGGTAATGGCCATTTTGTCCCATATGTATCTTTGGAAAAGAGAATGCTAGGACTCATTCCTGATTTTGTCTTTTTAAAAACAAGAAATTATGATAATTCTTACTGTCCATTTGAACTCTTATGGCATACTTTATGACTACTGAACCCAAAGCTATTTATTGCAATTAATATTAAATTTAATTGAAAATCAAAATGCAATAAATGTCAAGAGAGATTCAATATCATTTCTCTGTAGTTCCCTATCCAGCAAAGAGTCTATTAAAATTTAAAATCAGTCTTTCCCTCTCTACATCCACTTTACCTTTCTCCTTTCCCTCTTAAAGAATATTAAAACATTATTCCTATAATTTATAAAGAATAAAGGCAACACTTGAGGAATATATGCACAAAATGGAACTTGGAAGATCCTGTCTCACAGCCCAGGAAAACATCTTGACTATTCTTCACAGAACATTTCTTCCTTCATCTGGAGTGCATGAATTGCATCAGAGAACGTGGTATCTCAAGACACGTCTGTTTCACCTTCAATAGATGCTTTCTATGAATCGTGTGGAAGGCAAATTTTGGCTTATTTGTCAATATTCTTTAAGTCATAAGCAACTTGGTGTGATTGTCACTATCTAGCATTTCTGTGACTAGAGACAACCCAAAATCAAAAAGTAAGTCATCACTGAATGTCATCACTTTTAATATCCTTTATATAAATGAAGAAATCAGATGGCAGTGATGAAATCAAAGTCTCAGGCAAGTGACCTCAGACCCTGCTTTCTAGATCAGACATGCATGATTTTGTGATCCATCTAAATGTATAATTTCTCATTCTTTTATACTCAAAACAAATAAAAGTAGTCTCATGACTTCACCTAGCTGACTCTTGCACATGGCAAAAGGGGGTTGAACTTCCAGGTCAGTCTTAATGTTTAATCAACAGAGCAAGTCAAATAGTTTTCTAATGCAACTGTAACTTGAAAAATCATTGCATACAATTTACCACTAATCTCATCACAGAGAGCTTTTGTTCTCCCCATGAAACATTGTTAATAGCTTTGGCATTGGAGGTTTCACTATTTTAAAAAATGTTTTGTAAATAGAACATCTTAAAGTCAATCCGAGGGCCAGGGTCACTGCAAGTAACTAGAAGCTCATAACTGACATATGCTCACAAAGTTTGACTCCACCTCATAGATCTATCTCTCACCTGATTATTTTATCTACTTCTCTAAACACTATTATTTCTTAAATCATGTTTTATCTCTAATTTCTCAAGATGTCAGCCTCAGTAATTTTAAACTTACAGTATGGTTGTGTCCTCTTGCAAAATGATTGAAGTTAATCCAGAAGGTTTAACAAATTTATTTCCTTTGAGCAACCAGGAGCAAACAGATGAATTAGTTTATTATTCTTGATCTGGAAGGATTAGAACAGATATCTAAGCTAGAACAAAGCACATTTTTACTGAAATGTCACCTTAGGAATAATTAGACACAACACTTGGATCACTGTCCTATGACTGAAGTAAATGGACTTCTAGCTCAATTTTGCCACTCCTTTGCTATTCCTTGAGAAAAATCACTTAATCTATTTAGATCTGAGTTTGTTCGTCTTGAAAAGAAACACATATTAGAACAAATTTTTTCTTAAAATATATACAAATACAAAAGGAGGTTAAACTATCCCTGCTTGCCAATGACGAATTTTACCAAAAGAGTCCACTGAAAGTCTTAGATTTCATTAAAGAAAATTTCAGCAAAGTAGCAGAACACAAAAATCAGCATACAAAACTTCATAGTTTTCCTAAACAACAATAAATTCACTGAGAAAGAAATCAGAAACAATTGCAATCCTAGTAACATGGAAGATGCCTAGTAATAAACCTAACCAGGGTGGTAAAAGACTTCTAGTGTGAAAATTATAAGACACTAAAGAAAAAAATTGAAGAACACACTAGAAGACAGAAAGATTTCTCACATTCATGGATTGCAAGAATCAGTATTATTAAATTGGTCATACTACCAAAACCCCCACATAACCAGCAACTCAGCACAAAGAGCAATTCTGGGAGTATTACAATATTAAATTCAAAATATGCTATATGTGCATTATAACAAAGCAGTACAATATTGCCATAAAAATAAACATGCCAAGCAATGAAATTAAACAGAAGACCCAAAAATAAACCCCCAAGCTTCAATTGCCTGATTACTGACAAAGATTTTTAAAAAACACTTTTTTTCCTAGATACAGGAACTTTATTTACAAATATTTAGGTTAATAGCATTTTATTACATCAAATGAAGAGTACAGCGGCCTAACTAAATTCATCTGTAACAAAACAATAGGACCCACTGTAATTAACTTTGGGGATCAAGGTATTGCACCTAAACAAGCCAAAGTCTTCAGTTTGTGATTGCTACCTTATACCCCAATGGGTGGTTTGCTTGTTTTGATTTGTAAGTACGTCATGCTCCCTGGGAAAATCCCTAATGATGCAACAGTGTAAGCAAGATGGATCTCTAAGTCTTTAAAAGAACATATCGATCTACTCCAAGAATCTTATTGTTAAAAAAAGTTAAACAAAGACAAAATAAAAATGAGTCCACAAACCAACCGAAGTCTTATTTTCTGCACATTCCAGTTTTGGCTTTATTTAACATTAAGTATACCATGCTCTGGAACTGCATGTTTATAACCCAGAAAGATGTAATTTTACTTCAATGTCTGTAAAAGAGAGATATTAGGTATTTAAACACAACAATTGCATTCAGTGCACTTTATGACATATGCTCGGAATTACCTGTCCTACACTTCATATATCTTCCAAATTCCCAGCCATTGAACCATACAAGCAACAGAAATGAAGAACTTAGTAAAACAAATGTTTGCTGTCCAAAGACGATTATTTCTCTTGCAATGCATATTTTTCCAGTGGCCAAACCAACTAACACAAAGCATAACTTACCTATCAGCACAAACACTGAAACACATTAGAAACACTTTCCCTTTTACAAAACAATTTATATCAACATGAAATAAAATAGCCCCTCATACCAGTACATGGGATAACCTTGGATTATTTCACTATAGCATTTAAAATACACAATTTAAAATCCGTTAACCGTAGACTTGGGATTCTGGCTCTCTAGTTCAGAATCTGACCATTCCAAGAAGAAAAAGGTATAAAAGCTTAAAATGTGCAATAATAAATCCAGCCTTTTTTCTTTTTCTATACAGTAAGATAAGAATGCAGTCTGTAATGCAAAACACTTACAAAAGAGAAAAGCAGGTTAGCACCTTCCCAGCTGCACAGAAAATCAGCAGGTAAGTCACAGTGCAAACTGTGGAACAGAATCTGCTAGTGTTAATCTGCTGACTCCAGAAGCTCTTTCCAGCACAACACCCCCAAACACTACCAGCACCAAGGTACAGCCAGTACTTCTTGTGAAGTGCAGTTGTGTCTATTTCCTTGTGTGAAATGGAAGAGAATAACTGTTCACATATAGGTCATACTCTACAACCTGGTATTTTATACTGTTCCAATGCCAGTAATCAATTCATTTTCTTCATTAAAATAATATACATAGAATGTTTTGTTAGTTCAGTTCCTTCAAATTTTATATATATTTACTTTCTGCTAAAGAGAAAAGCATAAAATGGTGTAAAAAATAAAGCTATTAATTAAGCACAAGAGAAGGATAAATGGGTATTTTTCCCCGTGCAAGGTTAAAACAGAAGCAAATACGAAGAAAAATGCTACCCCTACAGTGGAATTTACCCAACAAAAGCAAAACAAAAACAGTTGTAGAACCCCTTCTAACATTGGAAGTCATTTCACAGAAATGAATTTATCAGCTACAACAGACATACTCATACAGTTAAAGATGAGAAGAAAGGCCAGAGGTATCATCAAATTAAACCACACAGTAAGGCAAAGCCTTGTAGAAGAGAGGGTAAAAATCAAGGCTAGCACCAGTGCTCAGGTTAAATCATATATCGGCGACATACCATTGGGAGGACAATCAAAAGGGGGAGAGGTCCAGATTTACCATGCAGGAGAGATTTATTACTCTACTTGCCTTTGATAGCCTGATTACAGAGAGCTGTTTAGCAGTTTAGTATTTGTTAAACTGTTTTTACAACAGAGTTCTTTCTTTTTCTTTTTCAGTTAAATCCAGGAATGTGTACCGAAGACAATGAGGCAGTAAAAAGTGCTGCTTCCAACAGACAGAGGTGAAAGGTCAAATGGGGCCACAGCAAAGAGGTCACTGGCAGCCACAGCCTTCTCTTTGGAGCTGGGGTTCACTGGGTAGCCGGCCTCTCTGTGGGGCTGAGGGTTTGCGTCTTACAGTAGACTCAGCAGCATTTACATCTAGGCTTCCACCCTGATTGTTGTGATCAATTCTCTTGGCTTCCTCCAGCAAAGCATCCTCTAGGTTGTCTCCCGTTTTTTCACTTGCTTCGAGGAACAATAAGCCATTTTCTTCGGCAAACTGTTTGGCTTCTTCATATGCAGCATCTTTCTGTGCTTCCAAATCTGCTTTATTTCCTGTGAGAATTATTACAGTATTTGGACGGGTGAGATTGCTTGCATCTGTTAACCAGCTGCTTAAATGGTTATATGTACTTCTCCTGTGATATCATACACCGTAAGCACATCTGCAGCTCCTCTGTAGTAGCTTCGTGTAACAGTGCTAAATCACTCCTGTCCTGCTGTGTCCCAGATTTGTGGTTTGATTCTCTGGCCACTACTTCAATAAATCCTGTACCCAATTCAACACCAATTGTGTGAGTACAATGAGCCTTTTTTTTTTTTCTGTAAATCGGTGAAGCAAACAAGATTTTCCTACTCCCATGTCCCCAATAATAATACACTTTAAAATGTAAGAGTACTTGTATTGGTGCAGTCACTGGGGGCACTTGGTGGCAGCTTTCCGGGCGGGGGCGTCAGGATGAGGAAGAGCAGGATGGACACAGCGGGAGAGGGGGCTGGCCAGGAGGTGAAGAGGCGCGGGGCAGGTGGTAGCGGTGGCAGCAGCTACTGCCCTCCGGCTCTCTTAGGATCTTCCTCAGAACAAGTACTGAAAAAATGTCTCTTTAGCAAACGGTATTGGGAATGGTGGCTACTCACCTGTAGAGGACGGAAACTAGACAGGTATCTCTAACCCTCTTCAAAATCAATTCACAATGAATCAAAAAGGGCTTAAGATCTGATACGTTGAAAATGCTAGAGGAAACTAGAAGAAACACTTCGTGCTAAGGCCCTGGAGTGACTTCCTGGATAGGAAAGGCTCTAGTAGTTCAGGACATAATAGCAAGGATCAACAAATGCTATTGCATCTAGTTAAAGAGCTTCTGTACAGCAAAGGAAAACACAGGGGAGACAGCTACGAAATGAGAGAACATCTCTGTCATATATTCTTCCAGCAAAAGATTAATAACCAGAACATATAAAGAGCTCAAAAAAATTAAAACCAAAAAAAAGTAATTCAATCAATAGATGGACTAGTGAATTGAGCAAAGACTTTTCAAAAGAATGAATACAAATGGCCAATAATTACATTAAAAACTTTAACATTTTCAGCTGTCAAGAAAATATAAATCAAAACTATTCTCAAATTCCATTTCACGCCAGTTAGAATGGTCATCATCAAAAATAATGCTGGTAAGAATAAAAGAGAGGGCTGGGGATTTAGCTCATTGGTATAAGTGCCTGCTTTGCAAGCGAAGGTTGTGAGTTCGATCCTTGGTACAAAAAAAAAAGAGAGAAGAACTTTACTTACTGTTGATGGAAATGTAAATTAACATAACCCCTATGCAGACCAGTACCAAAGTTCCCCAAAAAACTAAACTGCCATAAAATACCATTATACCACTCCTTGGTATGCATCCAAAGGAGTGAAAGTCAGCATATATAGACATGCCTAAATACCTGTTCTTGTTGTATCACTACTCAAAATAGCCAAGTTACAATATCAACCTAGGTACCCATTAATGAGAAAATGGATAAAGGAAATGTGATACATAGAGATAATTGAGCAGTGGTAAGCCATAAATAAAAACAAATAAATGTCATTTGCAGGAAAATGGGTGGAACTGGAGATTATACTAAGCCAAATAAACCATACTCAAGCAGACAAATATCACATTTTCCCTCATATGTGATATCTAGAAAGGAAAAAAAGTTGACATGAAAGTAGTAAGGAGACTACTTTCCTTAGAGAAGAGGCAGGAGATCAGTGGGAGGGGGACAGGAGAGCTGAGGAAGGTGATAAGGGAAAAGGTAATGATCAAAGCATGTCATGTTCATGCAAGAGAAAATGTCACAATGAAAACCATTGTGCTGTATAATTAATGTATGCTGATAGAAAAGAATAAGTGTTCCCTAAATTCCCTTCTGCCATAAAATTTTATAAAATAAAATCAGTTTATTAACGATTGAAATTAATTGCATATTTATCACATAGCTTAATTTTGATACCTTGTCAAAGAAACCAATCCTGAAATCTATCACTCAAAGAGGTACTTGGATGCTCCCAGGCTGCATTATGGACGTTCTGCTCACCTCATTGGTGGGGCCCAACTTTCCTCCTCCCCTCTTCAACACTCTAAGTATTTGTGCTCTTTGTATGTACTATCTCAGTTAGGTCTTCCCAAAAGGATATATTTTGATGCGTGTGCTTGGTCTTCATATTCTATAAGTTTTCATTATAAATAATGAGCAATATAAATTATTTTTTCATTAGAAAAGTCATATTTGAGCAGATAAATTGTGAAAAGCAGAAAGCTAGAAAGAAGGTGTTTCTTTTTTATAATTTTATGACACAGAGATCCTATTTGTTACTGTGTACTCCCGTGCAATCTTCAGATATGCACAAATTTTGTTTTTTATTATGTGGCACACTCAAAATGTTACAGTATTGATTATTAAATGTCAAGTTCACATTGTATATGACTTAGAAAATAGGCAGAAAATGCAAAAGTAAAATCACTTAAAACGTCTGTAGACAGATAAAGAAATCTCTAGAAAAATGATTGATTCCGATCGTAATCGCCATTGGCACTGGCTTCATGTACTGATTATTGTAGGATGGGGCCATTATGACTGTCATCCTGAGCTCACAAAAGAAGTAGCTCAGTCTGCAGACAGTGTCCCAATGTTTGTAAAACCTGACTTCTGTTTAAGTATTTCTTTATTTAAAAGTTATGTCTCAGACTTCCTGTGAATCCAGCCCCACCGTGCTGATGGGTTAGAGCCTCAGCCAGAAGAAAAATCATGCCTTCCATCAGCCAGCCAGTGCACAGGCTGAGAAACCAGAAGAGCATCTCTTACCCCCACCCACAACCTCCACTGATTCAGAGGACTTAGAGTGAGATGATGGCAACTGAAAGGAAGGGAATAGATTGATGCTTGCATTGTTTGCTTTACTCTGCAGGTCTGCGGCTAGCGGTATGGGCATCTACTTGGAGGACAGCAAAGTGCATTGTGTCAACTGGTGGAGAGATCCTCCTGTCTTGATTTTGAAATCCAATATTTTGTTGCATTTTACTGTTTTGTTTTATCCCTGCGTCTGGTAACATGAGCAACTATTATGAAGAAAACAATGTGCAGCATTGTTTTCACTGTTTTGTTTTGCTCCAATTTATTGTTTTGTTTCATTCAGTATTGTGTTTTGATTAGTTTTATTCTGTATTATTTTGTTTAATTTTGATATGTCTGCAGATATGGACAACTATTGTGAAGATAGTAGGATTATGCTAGTCATTGTTGATTTACTATTACCCTGCTTTGAAGCTCTGTGCCACTTTCATTGCTTTGCTTTGACTGGCTTTATTCTATTTTTTTTGTTAAGTTCTATTCACTTTAATATAAGTAAATAAATAAATGAATAAATAAATAAATATCTCCCATTTGTACTTAAACTTTATGTACTATTTTGCATAACTGTATATCTACAATTATGTTTGATGTTGGGAAGTCAGCTACAAAATAGAAACACAGGGCACACACAAAAAGGCACACAATATTGGCATATTTTCTATCGTGCTAGTATGCATGTGTTTTTTAAAATGTATATTATACTCCATATAATAACTCAAGAAGAGGCATTAGTACTAAGATTTCTAGAAGGCCTGAAATTTCAGCCCTACTAACTTATACCAAGGAACTGATGGATACTTAATTCCCTCAGCAGTTCCACCAACACTTGTGTTGATGTTTTAGACTCTACTCGTGTTGGCAGCTCCATGATCACACTTGTGCTTCCCTATAGGAATTCAGGGATCTCAGTGTATGGCTGTGATCATACTTATAAGTGAAATTAATTACAGCAAAACTACACAGCCTGATCTGTAAGGAAAATATGTGTCTGCACAGTGTGGAGCATCTATCTGCAGGTTTCCTATATTCTCCTGTAAGGGGCCACACAGAGCTCACTCCCCACCTGCATTGAAATGGAGCAACATATATGAAATGTCTCTGCCTACAGAAGCCTATGTAAGATTCAGATCCAAGATTTTACTGTGTCTGCTCATAGAAGCACACCACTCTGCCTAGCCACAACAACAAAAATTCTAGACTCCCATTTAAGGCAGGTGATCATGGTAAACCACTTTCTCTAAGCAGACTGTTGCAGCAGCAACAGCTTATCAGCACTGTGAACTTCTGAGGCAAAGTTCCTGGAAGCCAGCTCTTCATTTGTGATTCCTGACCCCCTTTAAATTTAGTTTTCTCACCCATTATTCAGGTAGTATGATAAGGAAACTTTTTGAAGTCCCAGTCTTCATGCTGCACTTAGTACACATTGGGTACAGAGAATTCTAAGCGAGCTGTTATGTGCTACAGAATTTGACAAAAATATATTAGATAGCATCTGCAATAAATCTATGTTGTCTGACTTTTATTAAGAAGCAATATGCATGCTTCTTGGTAATAAAGGAAAAGGTGTATTATTGATTCATGTAACCCTGAGTTATGTTGCTGTTGGGGGGATTGTATTTAATAAAGATTCTGTGTCTGTATCCACACTATTTGAAGAGCATAACCATGAACAAGAGTTAGAAAATACAAATACAGGCTAGTTATCTAAATGATCCTCAAACTTTGAAGATATTGCATTTGAATTGCAGTGCAAGGCTTGACTTTTTCTAGTACTGAGGCAAGAAAGCCCAGCAGAATAAAAATGAGCCAAGAAGTATGGCAAGGTGAGACTGCAGTGCCACATTTATTGGTGCTGCAAATGAGAAAACACGCCTTGTGCTTATTGAGTAGTTTAAGGTACCAGGTATCAAGCTTTATTCCTCTATTTCATTTAGACTTCATGACAGCAATGAGAATTATGTAATTATTATCCAATTGTATAGATGAGGAAACTATGACCCAAAAAATCTAGGTAATGTGCTCAAGGTCACCTCAGTAAGCACATCTAAGGACTCAAACACAAGAATGTCCAAGTCAGAGTAAAGGCTGTTTCCTATTTTGCCATCCTGCTTATCAGGGATTCAGTGAGCTTTCTGTCTCCATAATCACCCATGCTAATCATTTTTTACATTGCTTTACCTGACCCTAGGCATTGAAACTGCTGCATATAGAGGAAAGAAGATTCATATTAACCCAGGGTTTAAGAGTCATACAAAGGTCTTTTAATTATAATTCTGCTTTTTAACAGCCTCCCTAAAATATAATTCCATACAGATGAGACTTTTTTAATCCTCTTACTGCAGCTAGTTTCATATAAAGGTTTTTTAGAGGTAATCTGTTAGGGAGAGAAAAGTTCAACAAGAAGAAAGATAAAAGCATCATGCATTTGGAAAACCAGAGAGATCATTTTATTCATACTTCCTTTCTTGGGAGAGATACATTCTTTGCATTCATTCTCATTAGAAAACTTCCCTTGATTGTATATTCAGGGAGAGTGGAATGAATATAAAGAAATAATTCAGGAAACTCAAAGTGGATTAGTCCAAAACTCCACAGAATCTTCAGGAAGCCAATGCAGTCCATGACTACATTTCTTTACTTACAGAGGAAGATACACAAATCTAAAACATAAAACCTCCCTGGATCAGGGCCTCCATGTCAAGGTCACTTATATAAGTGAAAAGGTCATTTGTACAAGTAGAAAAGGACTATCTTTTCAATAGTGAAAAGGGAAAACTAGGATTGCACATGTGTAGAACAGAAGAAGCTCATGAATATGCCTTTCAGAACTAAAAAAGAGAACATAAAATATACAGAGAAGTTGCACCTCATAAAAGCACAGTAGTGCAGCTGGCTCACAACTTCAAGAAACTGAAATAATTCCTCACTCAAAATAATGACACCTTTCTCAAACTCTGCAGGACTTATGGAAGCTGAACAATGTAGTAAGTTCCAAGAATTTCAAGGTTTAAATAGAAGCATCCTAGAAAGATTCACAAGCAATTTGGAACAGAATTTAAAAGGTAATCATGGGTTATCAATGTCACACCACAAAAAAGTTCAAGGGAAAAAGAAAGTCTGTATCATGGTTGCCCCCTTACTGTATTGTTTACTTTCAATTTATCTTTAGCTTGTTATCGAAGAGTAATTTTCCTTAACTAATACAAAGCAGGCAAGCCTAGATCAACAAAAAGATACACAGATATACAGGCAGAGATGGAAATAGGATGTAGGCAAAAAAATAGCTGCTTAGTTCCTCATTACAGTTGAAAATGGTTTTCTTCCTGTAATGTGTATTTTCCTTCAGAGAAAAGTATCTAATTTTTAATTCTATCAAGATGTTATGATCCTTTATTTTCAAAACTCATGCCCATCATCAAAATTTGTACTTATCTGTGACCTTAGGCAATCAGTCATTGCCAGAGTTGTATAAAGGTTAAGATTTATAGGAAAACAGAGAACCAAGTAGAGAAACCTTTAGAAGAGAGCCAGGAGAGATTGTCTGTCTCCTGGCTTTAACATCTTCCTTCTGCCATGCATAGATGTGAGGCTTCTTAACAATCTTAGGGTGACTATAAATTCTGGGCTACAAGGTAGACCATTATCCTGGCACAACTATTATTAGTGTCCTCTATTGCTCTCAAAGGTGCTTCTGCCCATGCATCATATTCTTATTGAAGTTCTCATTATGTTATTTTATAAATTTTTGCAGGAAAGTAAGAGAATGCAAAGGAAAAAAATATCACCCTTAAGGCAAAAAAAGACCTATGATTTGCTGAGTGCTTATTGAATGCCAGGAAATTTTCTAAGTTATTTATATATTAACACTCATTTTTCTGCAAAATGGTAGAATAGGAAGCCTTTGATACTCCTTCCCTCACAGAAACACTGATTCAACAATCATACAGGGGTCAATTCTTTTGTGAGAAATCCAGAGACCTGTGTAAGAATTAAAACAGCCAGTCAAAATGGTAGAAAAATTTGTGGCACTTAGTCACCAGAGTCCCTTCCTTGGTCATGGCACAGTGCTCTCAGAAAATAATTCCCACCTCCTAGCTCTTTCCTGGTGAGGAAGAGGAGAGACTGGAACAAAGATTTTGAGTTACCCAAGGAACTAGTTCCTGTCTACCTGAATATATGTGCTGACAGAACATGTTGCCAAATTGAAATCCACTAAAAACACCAGTTCAAGTATTTCCTGAGTATGATATTGGCTAATGCCCTTGTTTGCCATTTTTTTCCTCCCCAACTTAGCCCAAGTAGGACAAAATCCATAGCTTCTGATTCCTCCCCTGGGGAAGGAACAAACTGGTGCCTGTGTCCAATATTTTCAGCTTTTTCTGGGATTCAGCAAGAGCCTGGATTCTGCCTCATCCAACTTGAAGGAACCCAGCATATTTTAGGCACTGGTGAACCATTAAGAACAACACAAATCTCTG
>PVJX010024502.1:0-28016 GCA_004027295.1 Dolichotis patagonum
GTGATGGTGGTGATAATGGTAATGGTGATGGTGATCGTGGCAGTGATGGTGATGATGGTGATGGTGGTGATGGTGATCGTGGCAGTGATGGTGATGATGGTGATGGTGATGGTAATGATGGTGGTAATGGTGATGGTGATCATGGAAGTGATGAGATGATGGTGATGGCAGTGGTGATGGTAATGGTGATGGTGGTGATAATGGTAATGGTGTGACTGTGCTGATGATGGTGATGGTGACAGTGATGATGATGTTGATGTGTAATGATGGTGATGATGGTGATGGTGATGGTGATGGTGTGGTTATGTTGATGGTGATAAAAGTGATGGTGATGACAACGAGGTGATGATAAAAATAATGGTAATGATATTAATGATTATAGATTACATTATTGTGCTTCAAAGGGTTCAGAGACATTATGAAATTCCCTCAGAGCTTGTAAACTTGTCCTAAGTTAATATGTCTTCCAAACACCTCCCTGCCTTTTCATGATTTTCATTTTGATTCCCAATTTGCTTCTCATACTTTATTTTTCCTCAGCAGCTTGACACAAGTCCTCCCCTGCCTTCATGATTCCATTCACTCTCCCTTCTTTTCTGGAGCGTCTTTGCATCTGACCTTCCTCACTCAGCCCCAGGATAATGAGCTGCTGCGGGAGGCGCTGGAGTGTGAACGGCAGGACTCCAGACATCCTGAGCTCTGGTCCCACGGCACTCTGAGGGACTCATGAAATATGCAGGGGCCGGGCGCTGCAGACAGGGATTCAGAGACCCCACCCTCCTTTCCCTTTCAGTTTCCTCTTTGAGAACTTAGTTCTCCAACGTCAGGTTCTGTTTGTGATACATGTTTAAGCATTCTCCTGCCAGGTGTGCAACACAGGCGTGCTCCCCACTGCCAGGTGCAGGCTCTGGCCACCCTAACCCTACCCTCGAAAGACCTTCCCAGAAGGACTCAGCTGCATCATCTCTAGCATCCTATATTCCTGGACTTGCTACAAAGGACTCCTCCACTTGACTCATCCTCCACGGCCCGTCACAGACCACAACGCAGTCCTTAGTGCCTCCCAAATGCCTCTCCACGACCCTGTCATTCCCTCCCCTATGCTGGGTCACCATTCACTGGGGCTGAGATTGCTGCCACTGCTACCTTGGTTTTCGTGTCTCCAGCCACTCTGTATATCTCAAAAAGATCAGATGCAAATGTGACCATACCGTTCCCAACTTGAAACTCTTGAAAGTCCTTTCTCACAAGAGGAAATCCAAGTTCATTATGTCCTGTTTGCGTCCTGTGTGACTTGTTCCTTTCAACACCGCACAGCCCTCTTTGGTTGCTAGGACTGTCTGTGGTCTCCGTGTGCAGTCACAGAGCTCTCTTGCGGGTCTTGCCCTACTCTCCTCTCCAGGGGCTGCATCACCACTGCCTGTGCTCTGGGCCGGCTGGTGGCTGGCTGTGTTCCACACCAGCTTGCTGTTTCTCCCTTGGGGGACTCCCTGTCCCGCCTCCTCTGAGGCCAGGCTGGGCACCCTCCGCTTGACTTCCAGCACAGAGTACACTGTCTGCTATTGCTCTGTGTCCCTACACCTGTGGGTCTGGCAAAGCAAATAGATCAGGACCAGCAGAGTGGCCAACCCCAAGGTTAGAGAAGGCCCCTCGGAGCTACAGCCAGTCCCACACCTCGCCCTCTCCTCCACCCTCACCTCGCCCACCCAACCCTGGATCTGCCTCACAACTCCTCACCACTCTCTCTCAAGCACATCTGTGATGCTGTCACTCCAGGAGCAGCATTCCTGGCGCAGGGGCCTGACAACAGGACCATCCTGTGGCACCAGACTATCTCCAGTCCTGTGTCACCCAGTGCATCTCCTGGCACGGCTAGGTTCCAATCAGGAGCCCCTCATTCTGGATTCCCATGCAACCTGTAAGAAACTTAGGCTACCAGGCTCAGGCTGGGGCTGTCCATGTCTCACTCACAGAACAGGGGCCTCTGCCAGTGCGGACAGAGAAAGCTGACAGCCCCTTATAAACAGCATTGTATCTGATCGTGCTTGTCACTTTGCATTGTGCCACCACCAAGCAGTGCCCAGCCCTTAAAGAGGCCCGACCTGGCCTTTCCATGGGCTGGCAGGACACAGAGTCTTCTGGGCCCTTCCAGGCAGCAGCCAGTTCTGTAAACCCTCCAGACTCGTTTGGCTGAGTTAAGTCAGCAGGCGCTCAGGCCTCGGAGCTCCTCACTCTTATTTCCCCCTTTCAGCTCTCAGACACAGGGCAGCCTGCAGTGCTAAGGATGGGAAGGAAGGAAGTTCTCAAAAGGTCAGCTGTTCCCACGCCACTGCACCCCACTAGTGAGTAGCCTATCTCCCAGCAAGGCAGAGGGGCCAGAGTCCCAGCTCTGCAGCAGACCAAGGGGCAAGGGAAGAGTTCCCGGCACCAGCTGCTCCCCTCCTAAAAGGCCCTACTTGGCACGCACTGGAGAGGCCTGTTCCTTGCACTCCTCTCTCCCTGCGTGCTGTGAGCTGGAAAGGTCATACACGGTCAGCCATAAGCTTGTAAGCAATTGGTTCCATGTGTCCCTCCCTGCTCAGCTGGATTTGAGAATAAAGACATTTGGAACGTTTGCAAATCAGTATGAAGCCATTGAGGATGGAGGGACAGGCCTTCCAGAATCCAGAAGAACAGAACCACAGGGTAGTGGCCCAGGGGACAGCAGGAGCACTGGCCTCCTGCTGCACCCACTCTGGGGCCCTGTCCACCTGTGGGTTAGTGCAGGAGCCTCTCGCCACCTGTGTGTCACACTTGAGAGCACTGAGGTCGGAGAGCTCCACTCAGCTGCGCAGGGCTCTAAGCCACAGTGTGAATCTGAACAGCAGTGTGGCAGGGGGCAAGGAGCTGCACCTGCCATGGTGTGCTGTGCACATCTGAGATGACCTCAAGGTCCTTGCCAAGGGCACACCGCCACCCGCAATTGGTGCCAGCCAGACTAGCCGTGCTTCTGGCGCTTTGCTGTCTCTCTGCAGTCTGCAGTCGCCTTGGTCAGTGGCATTTCGTGCTGGGGCTAAGGTGAGCACTGAGCACGCGGGAGCTTGAGAATCCAACTGCCTGGCTCCTGAGTTGTTTGCCTTCCAGGGGGCTCTGAATGCAGACAGACCTGTAACTATAAACCAGGATGCTGGTGACAAATGCCATGGAGAAAAATGAAGAGGAACCAGGCACAGGCACTCGGGAGGCCGATGCAGGAGGATCAGAAGTTTGAGGTCAGCCTGGGGAACTTAGCTAGATCACATCTCAAAATAAAATTCTAAGAAAGTTTGGGTTTGTAGTTCAGTGGCAGAATGCTAGTTTCACTTGTGTGAGCATCTGAGTGTGAGCTCTGGTGACTGGGAACCAATGTCACAAAAAAAAGCATAAAAATTAAAACAAATGAAAGGAAAACAAATGGGAAAGGAAACAAGGAAGGCTGAGGTAGGAGCTTCACCCCTCAGGTTGGGGCAGGATGAGCTGGTATCTTGGTTACTTTTCTCTCATTGCTGAGACAAAATACCTGACATCCAAAATGAAGGAAGGAGAGGTTTATTTTGCTCACAGTTTGTGGAGGTTTCAGTCTATATCAGCTGGCTCCAAGGCAGGGAAGCATAGGAGGGGGACAACCCTGCATGGCAGCAGATGACAGCAAAAGGACAGGGGCAGCCTCTTTGCATTCCTGAGATTACATGCAGGCTACCTGCCCTAGGGCAGGTGTAGCACTGATACTCTCAATACCAGCACTAAACAGTGAGCCAATCACAAACTGGATTCTGCGGCCTCCAAAAAGCCACCCCCTCTGACACTTGAGACTTAGGCGGGACATACAGACACAAACCATAACAGCCAGGCACTCACAGGAACAGAGCAGGGCTGGGAAGAGTGGACAGAGCCATAACCTCATCTTTGAGAACACTAATCTTCCCTCTGCAAGCAATGAGAGTCATAGGGCGCAAGGACCACTCTTACACCTGGTGGCCCTGCAGTCACTAGGTGCAAGATGCTGACCACTTAGACCAAGGGCGAGTGGGGCCAGTGGGAGGGGAGCCCAGTCCTGGAGGTCTTTGCTGATATGGGATATCAGAGCAGACAAGCCGAGGACGACTCTGCACTCTGAGTGGAACCTGCGAGGCCTCTGCTGAGCGCAGTTTCCCATGATCCACGGGTAACACCAGAGACCCTGTTGTCTTCTCTTCAGAAACTGGAGGTGCTGTCTGGTCCTAGGTCATCTGTGGGGTCCACGCAGTGTGCAGGGCTCCCGCGGAAGCAGGGGTCAGCCCAGAGCCTGCTGCAGCTCCCGGACGGCTTTGGCGAGGGCTGCTGCTCTTGGATGCACAGTTTTTTGACCCCTTCAGCCTTGGGATCAGGGACACCAGGTTCGCATGCTGGCCAGTATTTGGGGGGCTGCATCTTCTCTCAGTTTTTCACAAAGGCTACAGCCCAGGTGGGCTCTAGAAGGCCGGCAGGGCCTGCTTTCACCCACCCCCAGCACTCACCTCGTCTCACATGAGAGGATGCGGCAGTCCTGCCACCACATGTAGACCAAGGTCCCATCTGGCAGGTGCCAACAAAGGGCCGGGGGACCTCAGGCTACATCTGCAAGAAGGGTGAGAGAACACTGAGCGTGTGTCACACCCAGTCTCGCAAATGCTTATCTCTACTGAAAATTCTGCAGAAGCTTTCATCTTCTGCTCCTTCCCGTAATCAGCTTAGCGCTTTGCAGCCTCAGCTAAAGCAGCTGGAATGCACTGCTGATCAGCTGCACGCCGGGGTTAGAGATGAATGGCCACTTGTGTCTAACACATCTCGAAAAAGCCATCTGCAGTCAAGGATAAGTTTAAGCCGGACCAGCGGCTGCACCGGTGCCACAGATGCCTGAAAGGCAGGCGCCAGCCCAGGGCGACCTGCTGTGTGGTGGCCCTGGGGCTGTGTTGTTGAAGGGCTGAGGAAAAAAATCAGACATCACGGCCAGATGCTGCCATCCCCAAACTCTAGGCCCAGAGGGATGTGGGCCTGGCATCGCACTGTAGCGTGATTTCCAAAAGATTTGGAGTCCTTAGGCCTGCTAGTCCCCCTGAGCCTTCCAGAGCAGGCATGCTGCAGCCAGCCTCTGGGGGACCGGCAGGCCAGGCACGTCCCCAGAGCTGGTCCAAGTACACCCACTTCGAAGGCTCAAATCCAGGTGGGCTTTCCTTGCAAAGTCTTACCTCCTCCTCCTGCCGCAGACCCCCTCTCCGGTTCTTCTCTTTCGGGCCCCGTACCCTCTGGGGTTTAGTGTAATTAATGGCTACTTAGCTTTCAGGTATTCTCAGGCTTGCTGGGCTACTGGTTATTTACCCACCCACTTTCCGGTTTCCAGAACTCCATGCATCTTTTGACACATCCTCCTGGCTCTGTGTCCTTAGGAGTCAAGCCATTTGTACTTCTTCCTGTCCTTTCTCTTTAAGTGAAACTTTGGCGAAAGACAGAATTTTACCCATATTCAGCCCTCCGTGTTTTAAAGGAGTCTCCTCTTGCCCTTTGTCAGGTTTCTAGTTGTGTGAGTCCCTCCACCCGTTCACCGCACAAGCATCAGGCCAGGCCAGGTAGGACGGGGACACTGCAGAGAGCAGTCACGGCATCATGAGCCCAGGAGAGGGCAGGGGCGGACAGGAGCGTGAATACTAAACAGAGACAGGGCGCAAAAGGTCCCCTCAGTGTTGCCCGAAAGGTCCACGCCATTCCCTCGCCCACGCCAGGAAAGCAAGGCTGCGTGACCAGCCTGACTGCGCCCCCACTGGCCCTTCCTCTCTCCCCCAGACGCCACACATTCTTTCCTTGTCCTCACAGCAGCAGGGTCTCATCTGCTGGGAATCGGACCTTGGGGCAGATTCTGTCTGAGAGTTTGCCCTGGGAGGAGGAGTTCCTGAAGTCCGCAAACTGCGAAGAGCCAGCCTGGGCCTGCTGGGGAGGACCCGGAGGCTGGGGTCTGCGAGCTCAGGGCAGGGTCCAGCAAAGCTGGCCGGCCAGGGAGGCGAGGCCTGTGTGTCCCCCCGAAAGCCCTGGCTGCAGAGGCCCATTCGCTTTCCTCGCTGCCTCCTGCCCTGCCCTCACCAGCCTCGCCCTCCTAACTGACGGCCTCGGCTCGCCCTTCCTCCTCCCTCCCGCTTTCTTCTGCACTGGTTGAACGCTGCCTCCCTCTTCCTCTGCAAAGAGAAAAAAAAAAGCATCCGTAGGCGAGGAAGCCAATTTCTGCAGACAGCCCAGGCAAAATGCCTAGGCCTCTTGTCACATTTGATTTTGAAAGATAATTCTATTTTGAGCAAAAGAATAATGAAAAGACATCCTCGGTTGTCCTGGAAAGAACTCTCTTCGCCTTTCTCACCAGCCATGGCCCTGGCCTCGGGGCATCTCTGCAGCCCAGGATTCAGGTCGGCATGGTGGGCCCGGTCCCCGCCTTCCTCTGGTTACCTCGGCAGTGCCCGCCTGGGGCGGCCTCTCTCCATCCCCAGGGTGAACCCTATGCGACCCCTCACTCACCGGGAAATCGCAAGGCCACCTCCCCTTCTGGGACCCACAGGAGCCCCTTCTTGAAAGCCTCTTGCTGCTGTCTTCCCGCCATGACCCCAGTTTTCCTCTGTGCCTGGCACGCTGCGACGTTCTCCTCACTCAGAGGCTGGCACGTGGGCGGTGCCCAGGTGGTGGGAACCAAGAGAAACAGCCTGTGAATGGACTGCTTCGTGCCAGCCCCAGCAACTATGAGGAAGCCAGGACCCCTCCTCAGTGGGTTATTTGAGGACAGAAGTGACAAAGCCCTTGGTGGGCACAGGCTAGGAGCCATCCTCTGTGCCCTGCTGGCAGCTTTCCTGGCAACCATGAGGGGCAAGGGAGACCTCCTGCACCTGGATGAGGGCTGAGGGACCCAAGACCACTGCCGCCTCCCCAGCCGCTGAGCCCAAGTCCTGCCAGGCCTCTGAGCCTGAACTTGCCACAGAAGGAGAGCCTTGCCTTTGGGGCTCATGGCAGGGCCCCAGCAGAGGACCCTTGGGCTGACAGGCCTGCCAAACACCCTCCAGGAGGTCTCCAAGCGAGGACACCCGGGGCTGTTCCTCATCTCCTGTCCCACGGTCCCTGCCCAGCGGCACCTGATGAGAGCTTTCTTTGCTGTCGCTGTGTGTCGTCTCTCTCTCCCAGGACACCACCCTGAGCTTCCGTTTGCAGAGACCAGCAGGAAGAAATGCTGGACAAGGACAAAAGAGAGGAGCCAGTGGGCAGCTAGGGCAGGAGACGCCCAGCCCCTCGTGCCGGAGCCACAGAGGGCGAGCACGCAGGTCGGCCAGGGCCAAGAGCCCGCCCCGCACGCTCAGCCGTGCCCTGCTGACTTTTTCTCCACCACTCTTGCCACCTTCTAGCAACAAATGCAATTGATGACACTGTTTATGGTCCTGTGCCCCTCTAACGACACTCAGCTCTGCGTGGAGGAAATACCCTCAGTAAGGATGTGTGGGAGATGTGGGAGCCAGGCCCAGTGAAGGTGGGTGCCTGGAGCCTGAATTTATAAGGGCGTAATCTGCCAGCTGCCGCCTCACGACCTACCCACTTCCTAAAGCCCCACCTGCAAACACATTTCCCGGGGGCGTCAGGCTCTTTGGAGTGATGCGCAGGTGCACTGCATACACCAAGCGGGGCATGTGTGTCCCACGTTTGTCCTGTCTAGAAACTGAGTAACACGAGTTATCCCAGCGGTTTCCGTTCTGGAGTGCTGATCGTCCGAGCTATTGAGCCTGTCCTCCTGGTGTCAGTGACAGCCCACAGTGGAGCTAGCAAGGGTGGTTGGCCTGGACTCAGGTATCATCAGAGGGAAGCCACCCAGTCCCACCCTCCCTCCCTGTCCTGGGAGCCATCTGCTCTGCCCCAAGAAAGAGGAGAAAATGGGGGAGCCCGTGCTTTTCAGCACTTGCAGAGGGGAGCCAGAGGAAGCACAGCCCACTGCACAGGTCCTCCTTATCCCAGCACTCTCCAGGGGCAACGGGAGACTTCCGAGTGCCCGACAGAGGGGCGCCTTGAGCTGGGCCTGTGCCTGTGGTAGGCGTGACTGCAAGGCGCCACCTTCCTTCCCCTTGTTCCAGTCGTCTCTGAGCTGGTCCTTCCCTGCCTGGTCACTGCTGCTCTGCAAAGGACTGCAGGTAGCTCAGCCCTGGCAGAAAACAATAAAACGGGAAGCTAGAAACCTTGACCGTGTGAAGGAGCATTGAAAGAAAAATGGGGAAAGGAGGGATCCATTTTCCCCTTGTGCCACGATGGAGAAGACAAGACATGTCTAAAATGGATAACCCGAGAAATGGAGATGTAAACGCAAACTAAAGTAGCAAGCAGAATGATAAGCAGATTTCTAGTGGTGACATAAATATTAAAAATTGAGAGGAGGAAAAGTTGAGGAGACTGTTGGACATTTTAAATGGTCCTGTCCCCCTCCAATGACACTCAATGTCACTCAGTGCTGGCAGGGGATCCCGTCCCCCTCTAATGACGTTCCTCAATTTAATGCTGAAGACTGAATGCATGCCTTTCATTTCATAGATTGAGACTAGAAGCTTATTTGATTCTGTTTATTACCAATCTATTTATAAAAATAATTTAATGGATGCATGGGAGACTAGGTAAGTACAGAAAAGATGCAATTTATTAGAGAACTGGGTTAGTGCATAGGACATATGATGTTTGCTGTTACTGAATACTAAGACTAAAATGATCTTTTAGAGGGTTTAGAATGATTGACAACTCTCACTTGGAGCTGAGAGGTATTTTCCTGCAAAGCAAGTTTATATGGTGAAAGGTGGCAATAGGCTTGCAGGGTGATTTTGAAAGCAGCTAGGTGAAGTTTGCTCCTTACATTCTGTTTCCTAGACCTTCTTGTTTTTCTTTGATGTAGTTTTACAGTGTTCATATCTTATTTTGATATGGAGAGCATGTCATCAAACATTCTAAAGCATTTTCTAGTAATTTCAGTGCTAGAGATCAGTAACAGTAAAGTTCTGTGTTCAACCGGATCTTCTGTGGTCACACAGCATTTTCACACAGAATCTATGATACATGAGAGGGACATTTCACAGTCATAGTGCATTACGTAAACCTCGGAATATGGAATTATACAGAAGTGTGGTCACGATTATGTTAAGAAGAATAAGATGCGGAACCAAAAAAATACCTGGATCTTTGAAGTGGAAAAATTACCCCATTGTTAACCCTGCTTGTCTTTGTCTGGAGGGGCCATGAGAATTTAAAAATTCTTCTTTCTAGTTCTCTGGCTCTCAGATTTTCATTAACATGGAAGTATAGGGTTTTTTTAATGAAGAGCACAGCACCTTGGGGAGAAAAAATGTTGAGCTATGAATTCTTAGCAGCAGGGATGAGGGCGTAATGTAGCTTGGCAGTTTTTGCCTTGCTTGTGAGAAAAGACACAATTGGCTAATTCCTTGCTGTGCACAGAATTAAGAAGATGCTGAGAGCATTCTGAGTTCCTGTTATTTGAGACACAGTCCAAATGACCCCCAGTGGCTCTAATAATCCCATCAGATGTGTAGGACACATTTCAGGACAGAACTCTCCACACCCCAGGGATGGGCACAGTCCTGGGAACAGGAGAGCTGAGCCAGAAAGCCCACTGCATGTGAGCAGCCAGGCTCCACTCCAGGCACTGTCCCCTGGGCTCCATCAGCTCACCCCTCCCGGCCAGCTCTCCGCTCCCTCAAGAGCGCTGGCCCCGGGAACTGGTGAGCCAGACCTGCCGCTGGGCCTGCGTATTCCCGGATGCTAAACAACTCCATATGCAAGTGCCGCCCCAAAAGTGACAGGACGCTGTACATGTGCCACTTGCTACTCACTCCATAAAGGTAGCTCAACATATTTCACACAAAATAATTTAAACCTTGATTTCCCGGTTCGCATCTTATCTCAGCCAAATGAAGTTACATGAAATGGGAGAGAGGCGGCAGCTCTCTGCAGGGATAGGGGAGCTGATGGGGTGGGCCACTGACACCTATGCATCTGCTAGTGCTCCCAGACCTCCCTAAATGTGCACAAGTACCAGGGCAGAGGAAAGAAGCTGGGGTGCACGGCTGCTTTCACAAGAGTCAAGGCTGCGTTGTTCAGCACTCAATGCACATTCCCTTCTATTTTTCAATATCCTTAAATATGATGCAGTGTGAGTGTGTGTGTGTGTGTGTGTGTGTGTGTGCTGGAAGTGAGCAGTTAAATATATTTATAGTTTGTAAATAAGACATTCACAAAAGTGGTCATCTTTATTCATGTGTGGTGAAACCTTGGAATCTATAATGACTCACTGACAAATTAATTGCACTACAGGCAAAAGAAATTATAAGAATCTCACTGAAAGAATTGTGTTCTGGCTTTCAAGTAACAAAATTAGATTTTAAAGGGTTTTTGAAGATGAGAGGTATTTCTGATGGGACCAACTGGAGATAATATGAACTTGAATTTCCCCATTTTAGCAAGTGGCTTGCAAGTTAAAACCAGACTTTTAAAAGGGTAGCTGGGAATTCTGAGTACAGCCAAGAGGAGGTAACAAGGACGATATAGACCTCCCACTCTGTAGCAGTCCATTTCCTGTTTCTGTAATAAAATACCATAGAGTGGAAAAGCTAAGAAGAAAAGAAGTTTACTTAGCTCACAGTTTTGGAGGCTGACAATCAGGATTGGGTGTCTCCATTGGTTCAGCATCTGATGAGGACCTAGAGTATACTGTGTCACAAGTGAGCAGCGGGCACACCAGGAAGAGAACAAGTCAGTGTCTCCCGAGATCCAGCCATGTTGGACTTGGGGGCTGAACAAGAAAGCAGTGGTGCAAGCGAGCAGTGGGTGCACCAGGAAGAGAACAAGTCAGTGACTCCCGTGAGCTTAAGGCACTCAGGCTGAGAATCAATCCTCCTTCCCCCACTTTAGCAACTGGATGGTGTTGAGGACAGCCAGAGTGGATAGCAGCTAAGGTACATAAAGCAACTAAATGCTTGTAGTGCTGGGTTGGTCATGCTGATCTGGGGCCAGAGATCTGAGCATCTCTTGGGAGGATGACCGCATACAATATAGCAAATATGGGGGATTTCCTTCTATCTTCTCTTTGAAGGCAAATATTGTTTTCAATGTTTTGCTTTGTTCTGACCAATTGTCTTGCTCTATTCAATATTCTTTTTTGATAGGTTTTATGATGTTCTGGTTTTGGTTTGATTGCATGGACAACCATTGTGAAGATAACGAGATATACTGTGGTACCTGTTACTGTTATCCCAGTATCCTGCTCTGAAGTTCTGTACCAGTTTCAGTACATTGTCTCAATTGGCTTTGTTCTATCTTGTTCTGTTGTATTTTACTACTATCAAAAAAGAGAGAGAGAGAGAGTATACTGTGTCATATAATAGGCAGGTACATGAAAGGGAACAGTCACACGGCCAAACAGGAAGGCACAGTGAGGGGTAGCCAAGTATTCTTGTGAGCACTCATAGGATGTCCTATGAGAATTTACCTTCGCCCCAGTGCCACAGTGCCCTAATAAGCTCCTGCAGTCACCCCTCCTACAGGTCCCTCTAACCTCCCAGTATCATCATGCTGGGGACCAAGTGTCCAGCACATGAGGCCAAACATGGAGGACAAACCATACCCAAGCCATAGCCCAAGGGAAGCGAAATAACAGCCAAATCTGCTGAATAGTGAATAAATGAAACAAAGATTTGCAGAACACTGTACTTAAGGTGACAAGGGTGATGATCCCTGGGAGATGGTCAAATGAGGTGAACTGAAGAATCGTTTCTCCAGAGAGCTCCCAGCAAAGACACAGGGAGGAAAACCCAGGAGGAGCCTGGCTGACTCCCCAGGTAAGGAGACGTAGAAGACCAAGACTGCAGACTCTACGCAACAGTGTACTGAGCAGGAGACAGCTGCTTAGAAAAAACAAAATTTCCCCTTCTTATGTTTCATTTTGAGACAGGATCTCACTGAGTCACTACTTTGTCCAGGCCAAGCTGAGCTGTGCAGTGCGTTTGTCTCGGCCTCCCACAGTGCCGGGATCAGAGACCTGTGCCACCATGTCCTGATAGAAAGGAAATGGAATAATTTCAAAGGATTCTCTCGAGTCACTGGCTGAGAACGGATCAGAGCACATTGCTGAGCAGTGCTCAGGGCCAGCAGAGAAAGAACACTGTGAAGGATTGGAGGCAGCAGCTGCTGACACCTAGACAGGGCTGGGAAGAGCGCCTGTCCCGCCAACCAAACCAAGGACCTGAGCGACGGTTTAGAATGAGCAGCGCACCTAAAAACATTAAAAGAGTGACCAAAAGGATCAAACTGCTTCCAAGCTTATGGTTAGGTATCAAAACAAAGCTCTATAATGTTTATATGAGTACAAATACACCAGCAGGTATGCAAAGAAGAAAAGAGCAGTAACGATGAAGAAACCAGCCTGCCAATCAAAACTGGCCCATGAGCAACCCTGCCGTTGGAATGGACAGAGGAGAACGCACAAGCCAGAGCCAGGCCTGCGACTGGCCACAGGAGTCGTCCGGGGGTCCTGTTTCTGCAGACACACGCTGGTGCAAGTGCAGTTAGGACCATGCTAAATTAGGAGTGTGTATTGTAAAACTTAAAGCAAATACAAACATAATGAGACAGAACTAATAAGTAAGTAATAGCAGCTTTTTTCTCTCTACTGGGGATAGAGCCCAAGGCCTTTGTACTGAGTCCCCAGCCCTTTTCTGAATGTTGAGACAGAGTCTCAGTAGTTGCTAAATTGCCAGGTGGGGTGCAAACTTGCAATCCTCCTGTCTCATTCACCCACAGTGGTGGAATTACAAGCTACACCACCAGCAGCGTAAGATCACTTAAAAAAATGTAATTAATCCCCAAAAAGACATGGAAAGAGAAAAAAGAAATCAAGATGGATGGAGTTATCAGAAAATAAGTAGCAAGTTCAGAGGTCTTAACAATGTTGCTAATCATGTTAAATATAAATAGCATTAATATCCCAATTAAATGGATGATATTGTCAGACAAAAAAACTACAGCATTCAGAAATGTGTTGGTTATAAGAAGTACTGTATAGAGATATGAGTTGAAAATAAAAGAATGGAGAAACTTTGTCCCATGATAAAGAAAGCTAGAAAGGGTACATTAGTATTAAAAAAAAAATGCTTAAAGCAAAAAAATAAAAAATAAAAAAAGTTTTACCACCAATCACAAAGTTTACTTTATAATAATAAAATAGCTATTTCACTACAAAAATATAAGTGCTGTCTTAGTTACTTTTTACTCGTCGCTGAAACAAAATACCTGATGCCCAAAGTTGGGAAAGGAAAGGTTTGTTTCTTACAGTTTTTGGAGGTTTCAGTCCATACTCAGTTGGCTCCAAGGCAGGGTGGCATGGCGGGGCGCACTTCATGGTGGCTGCAAACAGCAAGCAAAACCGGCAAGAGAGAGACACACCTTCTTCCTGCCATTACATCACATCCTGGCTCCACCCCTAGGAGGGTGTAGCACTGACACCACCAATCCAAGCACTAGACAATGAACCAATCACAAATGCACAATGCAAATACATGAGGCCTGGGGGCCACCGACATAAACCATGACAAATACCTACTTGAGGAATTTCAAAGTTAATGAGTAAAAAAGATGATAAAACTGCAAGGAATAGCAGATTAATTCACAATTAAAATTAGAGAATTCAACACTCATCCTCAATCACTGATAGCATAAGTACATAGAAAACTAGTGAGAATATAAATTTCAACTGCAGTACTCACCAATCTGACCCAAAAGATATTTACAGAGCACTCAATGAGACAAAAGCAAAATACTTTTAAAGTATACTTGGAACATTTACTTAGATAAACCATATTCTGGACCATAAAACAAATCTACAAATTTAAAAGGATTCAAGGAACACAAAATCTGTTCTCTGATAACAAAGGAATGTTAGAAGTCCTTAGCAAACAGTATCTGAGAAAAATCCCAAACACTTGGAAGCTAAGTAACAAACTTCAAAATAACACAACAAATAAAGAAGAAAAAAATAAAAGATTAACCTAGAAATTACTCTGAGCTGAATGAAAATAAAAGCACAAATTATCACAATTTGTCGGACGCCATTAAAGCAATACAAAAATAAAATATATAACACTGGCCATAAGAAAGATCTTAAATTAAAGACATTGTTTCCATCTTCAGAAATTAAGAAAAAAAGTAAACTCAAAATAAGTAGAAGAAAGAAAATATTAGAAATAGAAACACACAAAAATAAATAAATAATATCTCATTTTCAATAAAAAATTTTGTTTATACTATCACATATATTCAAGTCCCTATAAGACACAACATGATATAACCAATGGTAATAGAAGAATAGAAGCATGGTAAGACTTCTAAGCAAGACAATATTAAATCAGCAATAGCTGTCATAATGTTTTGTTTTCTTCAAAACAGCTGTTCATACCATCACACATAATAAAGTCAAACAAAGCAGAATAAAACCATTCCAACTGATGAATGAAAACATTGAAAGGCTTCAAAGCTATGAGATGGGGAATCATGATTACTATAAAATCTTATATACTCTTACCAACTCTCATACTAGGGAGACTATACGGTATTTATACATGTGAGTCTGGTTTATTTTGCTTATGAGTATGGTCTCAAGTTGTATACCTATAACCTGTACTTTCATAATTTGTATTGCCATAACTTGTATTCCAGGATTTCTCTGGGCACATCCTCTAAATAAAATATACCCTCATTAAAAAAAAAAAGCAAAAAGAGGGAAAGAAAGGCTGTAAAGGATATAACTGCATGTATGTTTAAGTGTGTAGGATTACTAAGTTTTTTTGGATCGTTGAACAGAACTGTTTGCAGCCTCACTGTTTGAATGTCCACTTTGTATGCCTTAATTTTGTAACATGAACAACTATTTCTAAGAAGACAATAGGTAATTTATCAACTAGTGATTTCTTACTGGTTTTTTTTGAAATTCTGTATTATTTCTACCTTTTTTTCTGTTTTGCTTTTTTTCTCTTTAAATAAAAATTTTTTTAAAAGAATAAATAAATAAATAAAACCAAAAACTCATTCATCAAAAATATTAATAATATCATTATGCTGTAGCCAGAGAGAAAAAAAGAGAGATCACAAATGACCAAAATCATGAATAAGGAAGCGGCATTTCTATAGATATTAGGAGGACAATAAGTGAATATTAAATTACATGCACTTAAATAACATCTCCAAATAGCCCAGATCTGCCTGCCGCCTGTGAATATGGCCTATTTAGGAAGTCTTTGAGGTGCAGTCAAGTTAAACTGGCTGAGTGTGTCCCCTAAGTCCATAAGTCAGCGTCCTTGTCAAACAAGGACCCTCCAGGCCCTTGCATACTGCTAGGCGAGAATTTCTGCCAGTCACCAGCCAGGAAAGAGAGATCCCCCTCAGACCCGCCTCAGAGCTTCCAGAAGGAATCAGCCTTCCAACACTTAGATGTGGACTCCTGGCCTCCACAAATAGGAGACAGTAAGTTTCCACCGTTTTAAGCCTCCCACCTTACATACCTTGCCACAGAAATCCTAGAAAGCTAATACAATTATTATTAATTATACCAACAAAATTTAAAATTCAGAAGAAATGGAAATTTTTACTGAAAGAAACAACTAACAAAGATCACTCCAAAAAAATCGATAACCTATTTGTCCATTAAAAAAACAAAATTTCAGTTAAAACTTTTCCACAGAGAAAATTCTAGACTCAGACAAATTCACTCAGTCACTCTACAAACATTTAAGGAAAAATAATATCAGTTCTACAAAAAAATTCTAGAAAACAGAAAAGGCGGAAATGAGTCCCAATTGACTGTATCCTTTGTGAACATAGATGTGAAAATTCTTAACAAAATTTTAGTAAATCAAATCCGAAACTATATAAATAGAACAGTACACCATGGCCAAGGAGGGTTTGTCCAGGAATTCAAGACTAGTATAGCTTTCCAAAATCAACTGATACCGTCTCCATATTAAGCTAAAACAGAAAAACTATATTTCAGTCTTAACACATGCGGAAGAAACATTTGAAAAAAATCCTACATCCATCCTTCATAAAAACACTTGTCGAACTTTGAACAGAAGAGAAGTTCTTCAAGCTGATAAAGGGGATTTACAAAAACAGACAAACAAACAAAACAAGAAAAACAGACACAAACCCTGCGAAGATCAAGAAGGAGGGAAGGGTGTCCCCTCCCCGCTCCGGCGCAGGCCTGCCCTGGAGGAGGGAAGAAGCAGTAAAGCAAGGAAGCTGACAGGGAGGCAGGAGGAGGCGAGGAGGGGGAAAGACTCATGGGACAGAAGCCAGGGGAATATAGTCACCATGTACTGCAAAACTTCTACTAATAGTTTTTAAAACATGAAAAAGAAATAAAAGACATCCAGATGGGAGGGAAGGAAGCGATCTCTGTTCACACACTTCACAAGTATGGAGAAAGTCCAGTGGAAAACATTCTTCAAATGACCAGAATGAAAAAGGATAGCCAGTTTACAGATCATGAGACTGCCATTTCTAAAAGCTGTATTTCTGTCCACTAGCAATACAAACCATGCACTGAAATTTTTTAATACCACAAAATAACATCAGAAAATACAAGACACTTGGGGATAAATCTGACAAACTTTTGGAAACTACAAAACACTGCTGGGAGAAGGTAAAGGCCACACATCCCATTCCCGTGAAGACTCAGTGTTGTTAGGACGTCGATTCCCTCCATTCATCTATATAGATTCACAAGAACCCCAGTCAAGCAGACTTCTGCACGCATTACCAAGGGGTTCTAAAGTGTACAGGTAAATATTAAGGACTTAGAATGTTTAAAACAACTTTGCAAAAAGGAACTGACACTGACTGATTGCAAGACTGACTGCAGAGCTGTATGGACAGTAAGACGGTGCAGTGTTGTCTTAAAGATAGACAGTGCAAGAGGACAGGGACAGAGCCCAGCGAGCCGCTGCTCTGCAGCGGTGAACAGCTGCAGAAGCCCGCGGGGCGCACCCGCAGTGGTCACACCTGCTCCCAGCCGAGTGCAGCCAGCCCGGCCCAGCTGTATGACCATCGTGTCCTCCTCACCAGAAGCCCTGTACTCACAGGGGATCATCACTGGCCAAAAGCAGCAAGGGAACCCCTTCCCTTCTGTATTTGAGGGTCGCCCTTCCAGGGACCCGGCTTGACTCCCCCGGGTCAGTGAGAGTGCTGGTCCTAACACTGTCCACTCTTTGGGGTCCCTGTGCGCACAGCCCTGGCTGACCTGTGAGGAGTACAATCAGGAGCAGTGGCCTCTTTGCTTAAACTCAATCCCTGTAGTCCTGCACAGGGAGAGGACGCTGAGCCCTGCCTGTGACCATGCAGCTAGAAGCAGGAGACTGACCTCGCCAAGGCGCTACGAGGCTGCAGGAGAGCATCACAGGAGGGCAGGGGTATGGTGCTGACAGCTGTGACCAGAGCATCTCAGCCAGCCAGGGCAGTATGGAGGGATAGCACAGAGCGGGTAGCATCAAATCAGGACCTGAAGGACAAGGAGGAGTCACTCAAGCTACCCCCAAGACCTCCCTGCTCAGAACTGTTCCGCAGGGTTGATGACGAGGATGAAGGTGAGCGGAGGGGCAGGAGGCGGTGGCAGAGCCTGGGGGTCTCATCGGTGGTCTGATTCCAAAGCAAGCAGCTTCCTCCTGCACGTGCCAGGGGAAGCTGACTGGGAAAGAAAAGCGCTGCCCAAGAGACACATGCAGCCACTCACAGCACTGTCAGAAGGCCCTCGCTGCACCGTCACATGTCCCACATTCAGCCATCCTGCTGCCTGTGTCTCCTGCACTTAGAATTGGCACCCAGGCCAGGGCTCGAGTTTAAATCAAGGGTGCCAAGGGCTGGGCCACGATCCCCACCTTACTCCTGCCAAGCCGAGGGTGTCTGCAGTCATCTTGGTCCGCCTTAGGAGCCCTGGCCCCCAGTGTCTTGCTTGAACTTTGGGGATGCCTTGCTGGGTAAAGGAAAGGCCCAGAAGGGGAGACACAGTGTAGACTCTGGGCTCGGGGCGCTCCCCGGGCCTCCCAAGGGCCCCCAGAACTGTACCGAAGGGAGAGCAGTCACAATCACAGAACCACACAGCAGCTGTCCTCAAGTAGCTGTCTCCGCCACGGGACACAAAACAGATGTGGGTGGGCCCCGCCCAGGACGCAGAAAACCAAAGCAGACGCCTTTGCACAGATGGTGCAAGCTACCTGAGTGCATTCACACGTGCTCCCTGAGTGTGGGTGTGGGGTGACGTACCCAAGTAGGCTGAACTGTCCCCCAAGTTCCTTCTACTTCCTTGGACTGATTAATGGTGCTGTTATTGGCTTTATTTGATCTTCATTAAATCTGGGACTCGAGCATACTAACTCAATCAAAAACAAAATAGTTTCTTATATTTCTAAAGTTGCTTATGATAACGGCTCAGGCCAGGAATCGGGGTTTCCATTCCCATCCTCTCCTGGCAGTTGGCCTAAAATTTGGGGGAAGCACTCAGCTGTTGTCTTAGAGCACGAGGCAGTCCCCACTCCCCGGGTTAAAGACGCCTGGGGAAGCTGCAGGCCCTGAAGGCCATGTGGTTCGCAGCTACCACTTGGCAGCTCGTTTGGTAGATAGAAGTTTGGGTAACAGTTATACAGAAGTTTCGTGCAGAGCTTTAGGCAGCTTTTGTGATTATTATTTCCTTGTGAATTGGTAGAATTATTGTTTCTCCTTTTGCAGCAGTGCTTAGAAGAGTTGGTGTTTCCAATGCAAGTTGCAGACCAAACTTGGAATTTTTACTGCTGAATTGTCTCTGGCGATGAGAAGATCTGGATGCCCAGATGGAGGGGGAATCTCCCACTCCTTGAGCTACTTGGAAATACAAACTGAGACGCAGGAGTAGGGTGGGCATTTTCCTGAAGGCCTGTGGCTGAAACAGCATCTGGTGCGCGGGTCTGGGGATCTGAGGAGCAACAGTAGCCAGACTGCTCTTGCGTGGACTCCACTTCTGAGACTTAGGAAAAGTAACCAAGTGGAAACAAGTTGGACAAACACGGAATGGGATCGCAGAGGCAAAGCCCTCGTTCAACCAGGAGTGATTCAGTAACAACTCCAAATTCCTAGGTTGGACAGTTTGGTGATGGGGAACCTGGATTCATATTGATTTAAGAAAAAAGACTACGTATTTGACTCTGGCCACATGGGGCTGGAATTGCTTGTGGTAGACTGGAATGCAACTAACGCCATAGCCAGGAAGAAGGTCAGGTCAGAGTTAGTAATGCGGTGTGGGAGTCAGTGACATGCACTGGGTTCTTCTCTGGACAAATGTTCACTGAAGATTATCCAAAACTAGAGAAGAGCAGGAAACTAGTGAACAAAGTAATCCTGAAGTAGAAATCGGGCCCTCCAGCTTTATGGAGTGTACAATTCTTGATGGGAGGGGACACATACCCCAGCACATACCCAGCATCAGAGGACTGTGACAAGACCCAAGAATTATGCTTTTGAATGGAGGTGACAGGAAACCTCCTCCTCTGGGAAGAGTGCAGGGGTGAAGCTCAGAGCAAACCTGAAGAGCTGTGAGAAGCGGCCTGAGAGAGAGGTATGAGAGATGTTCTCAGTTAAACAATAGAAGAGGCGGCATCAGCTCCCATGAAGAGCAAGGGGTGGGCGGGACCGGAGTTGAGTAGAATCCCAAGGAGCTGAAAGCCACCAGCAGAACATGACAGACAGCTGGCAGAGTGGCAGCCCTGCTGAGAGTGGAGGGCACTGGGTTCCCATGCTGGTCTGGTCTCTGGAGGTGTGGTGAGCAGTCCACTCAGACATGCCTGAGCACTGCTCAGAAGGGCCCCTGCAGGGTGCCATGGCGGAGAGAGGGCATGCCCATGATGGAGGCGAGAAACTGCGATCTCGGGAGCCAGCTATGGGCAGTGAGGGGTGAGCTGCTGGGGTTGAAGGGTCCCAGCTGCATGGTCTGTTTTGGGGAAGCTATGAATCCACAGCCGGGATCTCCTGGGAACCTGTCGGATGCCAGGGAATTAAAAGGGAGAGGCTGGGGGAAGCTCCCCGAGGAAGGAACCGTGCACACGGTGTGCAGCCGCGGTGGTCTGAAGGGGACGTAAGGGCAGGCTATGTCCCCCCATGTGTGGCCATGCAGTACAGGTGACAGCAGTGAGGAGACAGCTCAAGAGCAGGGCTAGTTCGAGGGAAGTCACGAAGGACCAGCAGCACTCTGCCCAAGGTTTTCCAGGCACCTGGGTCTCGGGGAGAGCAGGGGAGAGCAGGTCCTAGGGTGACAGTGCGGGGGGCCAGCAGACTCACGGTTCACCTCACTGCCTCTTGGCAACCAGAACCGGGCAGTGGTTGGAGGAGGCAGTTGGCTGTGAGGTGTTTCTAAAGCGGGAAATGTGGGCAGCGGGGAGAGGGCAGACTCCCTTCCCCTCTCCGCAAGTCCAGTCCGTGCTGACGGCAGAATTTCATTTTCAGGCTGCCAGAATAGGCTATTTTTATGCAAATAATCTCCATTCTTTATTGGAGACTCCTAAATGGAACTTATTTTTAATAAGTGATCAAAGACTTTATTGAATGTTATTGAGATGCATGCTGAATGTCTTAGTCCATTCAGGCTGCCATAACTAAATACCCTAACCTCAGGTGGCTCAAACGACAGACACTTATTTCTCTCCTTTCTACAAGGTGGAAGCCTGAGAGATTGGGGGCCACCATGGCCAGGCTCTGACAAGCCCCTCCCCAGCCCTCAGCTTGCCACCTTCCTCGCTGTGCTGTCCCCACAGGGCAAAGAGCAACAGCTCAAGAACTCTGTGGGTGCTCTTCTGATAAGGGAACTGCAATAGTCAGCTTTGTGTCACTGTGACAAAATGCTTAAGGTTGTTCATTTATAAGGAGAAAGGAATATATTTTGGCCCACAGTCTTGGAAGCCCCAATCCAAGATGGGGCAGTCCCACTGCTTTGTGCCTGTCATATATGCCCCCAGGCAACTATGGGGCTTGCACATGAGCAAAACCTTTCCAGTCATGAGCCAGGGAGCAAAAGAGAAGGCTGAGGCTTCACAGATCCCTCTGAGCACGTGTCCACAGTGACCTAAAGACCTTCTACAGGATGCCACAACTTGTTTCCACCACCATGGGACCGAACCTTTGGATACACATTCAAACCATAGCAGGCACTAATCTCACACACAAGGGCCCCACCCTCACCACCCAGTCCCCTCCAGAGGCTCACGTGCTAATTCTGTCACAGTGGGGGTTAGATTTTAGCAAACAGATTTGGAGGGACACAGACATTCAGACCATAATTCTGAGTGAATCTAAGTTAAGAAAAAGTACTTCTTAGTAACTCAGGACAGGATGACCCCTCTTGTCAGGCCAGTAGTTCATTTGCTTGTATTTGTTTTCCCACTTCTTATCTCTGATTGCAGAAATGAAAGACTGGGGATTATTACAAAGAAAACAGAACATTGTTTTCTTTGAGACTTCATTATCATCAAGACAACAAGGAAGTCATCTGTGCTCCTAAGCAGCCAGCCTTCACCTAGCCAGAGACTCCCCAGCCCCACCAGGGGAAGGAGGGACACCCTACAGGCCGCCTGACATAACCCCATCAGTGCTGGCCACACATGCGGGAGAAGACAGACTGAGGAGCGAACCCTTAGAAGACACCACGTGATGCAAACCCTCCTTATGCAGACCTCTGGCAGCACCGAGGCTGCTTCCACACAGGGGCTCCCCACCCAGCCCTCCTGGTCTGCATTTCAGTGAGCTCCAGGTTGTGTGTGCTTCTTGGGGCCTGAGAGCTGTGGACTAGAGCACGCGCATACCGCTGCTCCAACTAGGGAACAAACTGAATATCCAGCAGCTCTCAATAACGAGCCTGACCCGATGGCAGGGAACACTGCTGAGAATGGTCAGGGATGTGCTCATGTTTGCTGATCCCAGCAGCCTTCAGAGCGGACAATGTTATTATGGTTCCTTGGTCCAGGTAGCTATTCCAGACCTCCAGAGATGAGGGAAAATGCTGCAATTTCCAGGCCTGTGCGAGGCAGCGCTGTTCAGCCTGAATCCCATCAGTGCTGTGGGGTCCCTGGAGGGCGATTACTGAGATTCTCCAGAAGAAGCCAGGCCACACAGTTAACGGTTGTGTAAATGTTGATGCATCCATAAGATGGAATAATACTGAACACTTTAAATGATCGCTCTGTTTTTAAGAATTGTCAGTGAGAGATACAGGGGAGTTTTCAATAGTACCTTCATTCTGACCCAGGGATTCCTCACCTGGGTAGAAGTTCAAGACAGCACCAGTGAGTACACACATGCATGTTTACTTTCTGTACTTAAGGTGGAACCCAGGCAGCACTTTACACTGACCTACCTTCCTAGCCCTTTTTATTTTTCATTTCATTGTGAGACGAGGTCTCACTAAGTTGCCCTGGCTGGCCTTGAATTTGTGAACCTCCTGCCACAGCCTCTTGAGTAGTTAGGGTTTCAGGCATGTGCCACCAGCCACAGATCACATGCACCTTTGTAAGAGCAAAATATTTGAAACAACTCAAAGGTCCAATACACAGGGAATGAATAGGTGAAGCTGAGAACATTCATTTGATGCAATGGTACGCAACATGTATATAAAAACCACAGCTTTGTCATTCAGCACTGATACTTCCCCCAAATATGTTTAATCAAAAAGAGAGCTGCAAAATCACACTTTTAGCACTGTCATTTACAGACATTTTTAGAAAGACATACACACACACACACACACACACACACACACTCTAATTCACTCATGGAAACCTAGATATAATATAACAGCCCCAGGAAACAGACTAAAAAGATTGAACAGCAAATCAAAAATGATGGTCAGAAAGAGCCTGGGTTGGGACTCAAGGATATCTCAGCTGTATGCTCCTGTAACTATTTTAGACAGTGAAAAACTGGAACATTACCTCTATGGAGAATTGTAAATATTACATGGTGACATATAAATATTTGTTATAAATTTACTTTTTTGTTATTTTAGGATTTACATATTTGAATGTATCTATCCCACAGAAAGAAAATTTTAAAAGAAATGCAAAATCTGATTTTTCTATACTTCCCAAGTTTTCCTTACTAAAATACATTTTCTATAGTCAGTGGAAGAATAGGCTCACCTCTCAAATTCTAACAGCTAATCCATTTCATGGCTTTGGGCTTTTGATACAAGGTAGAGTATATTTTTAAAGCTATGCATGGTGGAAAATCAAAAGCTGATTAATGTTGATATTTAACAGCAAGTTCTCTTTAAAAAAAACTAGAAACTGAGAAAGTACAAACTTTGAGATTAAAGGATTTTAATGTCCCTTCTTTATCACTGCTCTATTTTATGTTTGTGTTTACTATTCCTCCTTGCACACAAACTCATCCCCCTTACCAGCAAGGGATGCCTTCCAAGATCTCCTTTGGATGCCTGAAACTGCAGGTAGTAGGAACCCTATATATACCATGTTTTTCCTTATGCATACGTACCTATGATAAAATCCCATTTGTAAATGAGGCATTGTACAGCGTGGATATGCTGGACTAAGAGAAGGCCTGTGTCTTAGAGCAGAAGGCAACAGCTTGAGATTTCATCACAAAACTCAGAATACCATGCAATTTAAACTGGTAAATTATTTGTTTCTAAAATTTTTAGCATAATATTTTAGGATTACAGTTGAGAGGTGAAACTGAAGAGGGAATTATCATATTCCATGCCAAAGAACAATAATGTAAGTATCACTTCATAACCATCCAGATACTTCTTGTATATAGCATATTTCACCTCTGAATGTGTCTTAGTTATTTTTGCCTCAAAACCCACAAATTAAAGGAGGAAAGGTCCTTTAACCTTTGTTAACTAACCTCTAGCCCATAACTGGCTGGCTCCACAGCAAGGAAGCATGACAGAAGAGCATTGCAAAGGAGAATCAGTCCATGGCAGCAGGAAGGAGGCTGCAAAACTTCCTTTCCTTTTTTATTCCATGCAGGTTACAAACCCATTGGTTGGTGCCACCCACACCCAGCATGGGATTCCCATTATCCATATGATTCATTATCACACGCTGGTGATCCAATCACCTCCCAAAAGTCCCACTTACAAGGGCATGAGGTTTTGGAGGATATCTAGACATAAGTCACAACAGAATGTTTATTGACCTAGGTCACACATTCAAGATTATCAAGTGCAATTCCATTTTATCAACAGGGAACTGAGATTAAGGAAGATCCATCATTTTATCAACAGGGAACTTCAGATTAAGGAAGATGAAGAGCCTTTCCAAGGTCAGTCAGTGGAGCTGGAAACTGTCGCTGAGTCTAGTTGATATTTCGGTGCTCCACAAGCTACCCCGAAGTGTTTTGCAGCCAGGCATGGTGGCAACAGCTGTAATCCCAGCACGCAGATGTGCAGACAAGAGGATCACTATGATTTCAAGGCCAGCCTGGGCTACAAAGTGAGTTCAAGGCCAGCCTGAACAGCATAATGAGACCTTGTCTCAAAGAGACAATAAATAGAGGGAGAACTGAGACAGAAGCAAAGCCCCTGCCTGTGAGCCATTCGGACTGTGAATCAGAAGCCCAGCCCGCCTGTGAGCCAGCCAGTGTGGGCTGGGTGCAGAGCACAGCCCCGTCTCTGTGAGCAGCCGCTGATTTGCAGGTACTGCGTTGTTTGATTGATTTTGCAAGCCTAAAGCCCAGCAACCAGAGGACGGCAATATGTAGTAGAGGAACTGTGGTAGATTTCCTACTGTCTCATCACTGTTTCTATTTGTTTTATTGCTCTGTTTTATTCCCTTTAAAATTAAAGAGGAAAAATAGGAGTTAGTGAGATTCAAAAGGTGAAAGGGTAGGAAATGTCCAATAAAGGAAGATGGCAGCCATTGTTAATTTCCTATTACCTTGTTTTGAAATCCTATACCATTTTCATTGTTTTGTTTGTTTTGATTTTATTCTGTTTTGTTTTGTTAGATTCTATTATACCTGATGGCATGGGCAGCTATTTTGAAGATAACAAGATATATTGTGGTAGCCATTGTTCATTTCTTATTATCTTGTTTTGAAGACCTGTATCAGTTTCGTTATTTTGTTTTGATTGGTTTTATTCTATTCTATTTTACTTGATTTTGTTATGTCTGATGTTTTGGGCAGCTATTTTAAAGATAACAAGAGGCATTATAGTAGCCATTGTTGATTTTCTATTATCTTGTTTTGAAATTGTGTATTGCTTTCATTGTTTTGCTTTGATTAGCTTTATTCTGTTTACTTTTGTTCTCTTTAAAATAAAATTTTAAAAAATAAAAATGAATAAATAAATAAAATCCTTTAAAAAGTGTTTTTCAGACAATAGTGATGAAATCATATTGTGTGCCCAAATAGGAGAAATGAGGTAAAATATCAGCAAAGCAATTGTCTTACAACATAAATCGAGTGGCAGACAAACGCTAATGTGGTTATTGTCACTTAGGCTCAGACTTAGATTCGTTCCCCCAAAATCTGATCCCTTATTTGAGTAAGATCTGACCTTATTGAAATCACATGGTCCCGGAGTAATGGATTTAATTCCATCAAGAACATTTTAATTTCTCAGCTTTCTTTCTCCTTCTATCAGCTCACTCTTCACAGTGCCTTCCAAAACTGACCTTCAACAAGAAGAGACTCACTAAAGTGACGAAGCAAGTCCCTCACAGAAGCTACCTAACAAGTGACCTAGCTTATTGACCTAATGGGGGCACCCCTCTGCACCCCTCCTGGAGCCTTGGCATCCCTACAAAGAACACATGACTATGGTTACCAGCAAGTAAATGAGCCATTTCCAAAGGACGGTCGGTCAGCCTGAGCCAGCCCATCCTCTTCTCTTCTCTTTTCACCTCTGCTCCACCCCACACCAAAATCACCAAGAAGAACTGACCCTCTAGCCATCAGACGGAGGAAGGCTGGACTGCTCAAGTACAGTGGTAACCAGGGAGTGTCCCAATCTGCCCACTGCTGCCGCCTGCCCCAAAGGACAACACAGTGCCGAGACTTTCAGCATTCACGACCCCTATCACATCCTTCCCAGGCTGTGCCACCACCAGCTCAACCTGGCCCACCCAACCCTCCCAATGTGTCACTGACTGCCTCAAAGATAGGAGACAAACCCACCTTCCCACCTGGAACACCAGTCCTCATTCTGCTCCCTGCCCACCCTCATCACTTTCTTTTTTTTTTAAAATAATTTTATTTAAAGAGAAAAAAACAAAACAAAACAGAATAAAGGGTAGCTACAATACAATATTCCAAGGAAAAAAGGAAAAAAACAACAACAAAAAAACCCTAAGAAATTATTACTTGACAAATTACATACTGACTTCTTGGAAATAGTTGTAAAAATTACAAAGTTAAAACATGTAAAGTAGACATTCAAACAGTGAGACTGTTAACAGTTCTGCTCCACGATCTGACAAAAATAGCAATATGGTCATCCATCTTACCCACTCAGATATACATGCAATTATATCAAAAGGGTAAAATTATACACAACAAAACAGAGCAAAGCAGGATCACAAGAAAGCAATGTAAGAGACAAAAATTTCAAAACTAGACAATCGGAGATATTCACTCTCTATCATATTGACTCTTGTTTTCTTCCAAATAGTTGTCCATATTGTCACATACAGGGAATTCACATGAAACAACCTAGTATGGAATTGATCTGAGCAGGATGAGGAGGGCATTACAGGTCTTCAAGACCAGACATGAGGGAAGCCAAGAATGGCTGTCATAGTGTCTCTCATTCTCCTCAAAACAGCTGTCCATACCTTAATGTCCGTTGAACTTAAACAAGGCAAAGCAATTTAAGATCACTTTGAACAAAAAGTGATAGTTTTGCTGGACTTCACATCATGACATTATGGAGTCAGCACTGGGTATTGTAGTGTCTCTTTTTCTTCAAAGTAGTTGTTCATTTCAACATGTGTTATATAGTTGGTTCTCATAAACTGTTTATAAGCTCTATGCATGCATGAGTCTCTACATGTATATCTATCATTACTGTATTATCAGGAAAAACAGAACACAGCAAGATAAAACAAAACAATTCCTAGAAAAGCATGAGGCAGAAAAGTCACATAAAACCGCAATACAAGGTGATCTACAATGGTTACCATGGTGTCTCAGCAATATATAACAACATTAATAAAAATGAAGCATTGGAGACATTATAAGACTTCAAAAGCAAGTAATAATCAAACCAGAGTGGGTATCTTAGTGAATCTTGTCATCTTCAGTGTAGTTGCCTATACTCTTAGACTTGATGCTATCCATCACAACAGATTTAAATAAAATCAGTCAATACAAAGTAGCAATCTAACAAAGCAGATTCAAATAAGATCAGTCATAATAAGACAGTATAAGTTTTAAAGGGCTTCAGATTAAGTTGATAGAAAATTAGGGATGATTACCATAATATGTCCTCTTATTTTTGGGATAGCTGACCATGTCCTCAAGTCTAGCGTAAGTAGACAAACTGGAATAGCACGTAATCCATCCAAGGAGAGTGGTGAGAATAATGTAAATTTTAAATCTTCTTACCCCATTAACAATATCCTCTGCCTCCCGTTTTTAGACAATTCCTCCCCTTTCACTCCCATGGGGTGCACTGCTTGTTTTGGGTCCCACTGCCTCCCTATATAGAGAAGCTCAATGGATCCTATCTCCTGATCTACTCTGCCTGTGTTTCTCTCTGTTAGTATTTTAAGGCCCTCTATACTAGAGATTATAGCCAATCTTCTCTGCCTCATTTCTGCTATTCTATTTTTATGCCATTGATAGTCTATTTTTCTCTTCCACTTCACTGTCTGCCTCGTTCACTGAGGCCTCTCTGCCACTGTTCCTGAAATGCTCGTATTCTTGTTCTCTCTCCCTAG